>JAPWTK010001323.1:0-58853 GCA_029963805.1 Aromia moschata
CCAACTATGATGACGTTTTTTTTTTGGATGTTTCTATATATTGTTTTATTAATGTCACAATAAATCATATATAATATATATAATCTTTGCCTTTCTACCCGACAATAAATCATAAACAGTTAAAAAAATTGTATGAAGAAATGCTATATTTATAAAGAGTATATAAACTGCCTGGTATTATTGTGATACGACAAATAACCATATTATTGTTATATTTGAACGATTTAATAAATGAGGGAGCGTCCATGCAAAACTGCATATACATATGTCAAATTAAAAGTGATAATTTTGTAGTTCTTTTTCAGAATTTTTTTTTTAATGTTTTATAAATCAGTGCAATATAGGTATATTCAGTGATAATTTCGTACCTACAAGTCAGTAGCCATTTTACAAACAGTTTTTGGAAGATCCTCAAATGATAATTTGTTCATAGTTAAGTATATGTTTCCATCTACCGGTGCTTGCACTAGACATCTAAAAGAAAAGTAGATAGTAGTACAGATCTCTGTTACAGAATTAATCGTTATATACCTACTCTTTAACAATGTCACTAGTAGATGGCAGACCAAAATTATAGGTACCGCCATCTAGGAAGCAGACGTTTCATATGTGGTAATCGATGTCTACTCAAAAAAATCAACAATAGATGACGCAGCGGTGTGTACGCTGCCCTCTACATGTAAATCAATGTAACCTGTTTAGTTCCAACTAACGTATATTATTCGAACTAGATGGCAGTAAAGAAGGGAACAGCTACTGCTTTACTCTTACTTCCACTACTGGCCTATAGATGGCCGTATGTGATATAAAGTTGAATGAGCGTATATTTGGTTGCATACATAAACATTTCAGGCTTAAATATCTGTATGAAAAAAAGGTTCATTGCCAATATTAATTTAAAGCTAATTATAGAAGACAAACAAGGAGAAATAAAACAAATATACATGTTTTTTTAAGTCAATTATTTTTATTGCAGTGTAACAGGGAAACTTAATTTTGCCGTAAAAGAATATTAATTTTTTGAAAATGCTGTCGTCAAATTCAGCCTACACTGAAATTTGAATTTTTGAAATACGAACTATTATTATTTCTTCTCAACTTTTATTATCTATTAAGATTATTTGATGTTTTTTTACAATGAAGATGGGTTTTAGAGTAGAGCAGCTTGATAGAGATGTGTAAAAACTGTACTCAATTTCATAGATATGCAAGCAAGAATGTCAAATTGTAAAATTTTGTGGATGATACATTTTGTTTATAGACGGCAGTGTAATTTATTAAATAAATTAGTTTAGGTGCTTATATTGTCTAGGCATTGGCTAGACATTGGTGATGCTTATATATACTCTTTATAAATTATAAATAATGTTATGGCTAATGACGAGTGACAACAGATTTTTGAGAATTTATCCTTATGAATTTTATTTTTTTTTTAACATAAAAGCAAATAAATATTGGACTTGTACACTGTCGGTCCTGTTCAAAAAGTCTAAATGAAACAGTATTATTGCGACTTTAATAAAAATTGCCCATGCTATTAAGTGCGGAGGTCAAGAACAAAGGAACAGTTCAATTGGTCATGCAAGTGATGTATTATCTAATAATTAATTAGAAATTATTGTGCTTCGTATCAACAGAAGCCAAGTCAATTGATGGTAATTTAATTGGAACAGCGAAATATAATGACCACTTTCATGACTTAAACTGAGAAGGGATTGTTAGAATGGTAATGACAATTTGTTTTTTTTTTTTTGATGGGGTAATTTAATGAGAAATTGCAACTATTTTACTCGCTTGATATCATAGGGTAGGTACGTGAAACATGTAATAGGCTCTGAGTTCTCAGGTAAATAGTAACTTAAAAAGTTAACCTAGCATGAACACCTTTAATACCTGTTATCATATTAGAGGTTACATACAGGGTGTCTACTTTCATTACTATTTTTTTAAAGATAATGTATTAAACTTCTTTTAAGATAAAGAATATTTGGTTTCCAAAATATAAAATTATCCTCATTGGAAAAATAATAAAACTGAAAGAAAATCATGCAAATAACCAAAGATAAGTGAAACAAATGAGTAAAAAAGTACTTTGACATTTAATTTCATAAAAACCTGTCTAGAATATGAATTAATTCATTTTGGTTTCTCGCCACGGAATTTTTTTATTTCTATTTAAAATCTCCAGCGACGAAATCCAGAACTTTCCCGGCCAAAATTCAAAACGGCCGTGGGCACACGCTGTCCGCCGATTATTTAAAGAAAAACACCCGCGAATATTTTCCGGAGAGCTGACAGACGTAAATAGTACCCGGTCCTGGCAGTCGAGGAGGCGGCTTTTGCTGGCAGGAATAAGTACTTTTAGTCTCGTCCAACTACGTCGTGGTTGTTGTCGAATTATTCGTTTCGTCGGCTGCCAAGTCTGTCTGATTTTTGGCTAGACCGTAATCGTTCTGGGAACAGATAAAAAAGCCAAACGCGGTCCCACACCTCACCCTGGCTTGTTTATTAGCCGGTATTAATAAATCCAAGGCGAAACCGATTACTGTCACCGACTCGACGAAGCAAACGACAAATGACAGAACGGCACTAGTGTCATGTTGATTCAATGACTAGTCATTACAATTGTCAGCAGTTCCCAAACTGGGCGCCATAGCACTCTAGGATGCCTCGAGCTTGGTCCCAGGGTGTCGCAACAACAATAAAAAAAGTTGTGAATTTTGTAAAAGAAATTATATGAGAATAAATTGTCCATAAATCTTGCATAATTGCAATTTTTTGTAAAGTATATACATACCTTCTTGGACGCTAAAAATGCGTCATTTTAGGCGGAACCCGCTGCAATGTACCCTATAAGGGCACTGATGTAAAAAAGGCATCAAATGCTGCATAATCAGGGCGCAGAAATTCTAAGACCTGTTTAAATATTTTCATTGCCTAAAACTAAGATTTCCATTTATAAAAACGTGATACGTTATACAGGAAGTATGGTATGCAATGCAAATCTTTTACAAGGTGCCTGTCCCTGTACATTTTTTATTTAAAAAAAAAACGTTCTAAAAATTACTTTTTCTTCAACTTTTGACCCATTAAATGCGTCCATATACAATACCTATGCCGTTTTTTGGGCCTTACGTTTTAATATGAAAATTGTTCAAACCAGATAAAAAATTCAATTGTTCGAACTGGATAGATTTTAAAAAATACAAGGATTTTGGACCACGCTGTATAAATACTCTCATCACTAGAGCTCGGAGGTTATAATAGATCCGTGTTTTACCAGGGGCGGCTCCAGGATACCACTATTAGTGCGTTCCGAAATGTTAAATAGGTCTTACCTGATACATGTGATGAGCCATAATCAGAAGACACATAACTTGCATACACACAGTAACCGATGCTACAGGTATAATGTGTCCTAATAGTTGAGTTTCCATAAATTATCAATAACCGTTCCATATGTTTAGGAGATAAGCTGTGGCGCCTTTCACTTAAAAATAGCTAACTGTACCCTTGTGTCCCAACGAGTCACAATAGGTTACGCTGGTAGTGGTGTCCTTGGTAGAACGTCCGAAAAACGTTTTTCTTCTATATCGCATGCAATGCTGTCAACACTAGAGTAACAGTTTCGGCAATTCGGTGAAGCCCGTGTCCCAAACATGTGACGTGGATGTGACGTGGATGTCCTTGAAACTTTCAAATGCACATTCATGGCTTTTGCCTCATTCAGTCCCTCAACCACTAAAGTCGTCTAACAGTTGTTTCTGCAGGTAAACTAACTTCGCATACTTTCCACTCACAGCGTTGTGGACAACTTGAACTGAATTCGGGATGAGCTAATTTGGCAAATGGAATATTACACGCTACCGTCATTTTGACTAAATCCAAGTTAAATTGTCTTTGTTTATCTCGCTCACTCACACCACCTCTTACAGGAGCTTTATGTTTGTCTCTAGCCACATGCTGAAAAACATATTTTTTTTCGTGCCACATCAGTACACTGTCGCACACGGTACAACGCAGTTCACTGCCATTAAGGGTCAGTTCTGCAAAATTGTTTATTCAACGCTCCACCCTAACATGTGACGGACGCTGTCCTGACATTTTTACAAACTTATTCAACGTTTCATGCACAAGAATAATGGATCGATCAGCGCAGGTTAACTAATACTAAAAAATACGTCAGCAAAGTTGACCGACCAAAAAAAGACATATTTCTATTCTTGATGGTGACAAACATGTGGCAAAACTTTGACAACAACAATGTTTCGTTTCGACCTTCAACATAACCACTATTTGTATTTCTCTGGTTCATAGCCAGATATAATGACCGTTTTTTTTTTCATGGCTCGTTATAGCAATATGCCTGTCGCGTTAAGACCGGTCCTGGAATCTATTATTAACCTACGGCTTCTACTCATCACAATTGCAGTCTCTGAATGGCACTTTTGATGATTTTTTATGTTCCGTTATTCACCTATTTGAAAAGACTACTAGTTTGTCCAATGTAAGCTTCTTTATCATGGCAAGTACGACAGGTCATCTTACAGCCTCCCAACTTTTTCCTGTCTGTTTCGGCTGTAATACGGTTACAGCCCACAGCAGCTAATTAAAAATTGCGTAAACTTTTCCGCGAGATCCAGCTGGCGCCGTCCGTGACCCAGTGTCACGTGGCCACTATTTTTAAAGATCTCCCGCTATTTTTACGACCGCTGTCTTGCGTAACAATTGTATTATATTTACTGGACCAAATTTGTAAAGACGAAATCGCCTCTGCCTCTTCGTGTCTACGGTTCGTCGTATTTTTACTCGCTGACGTCTGGCAGACGCACGCGCGAGGTGTATTTCAGTGAGAAGGTCAAGAAAAAAGTAAATATCATTAGAAACTGGCGATTTATTTTCGTTCCCAAAGGCCATTGTTACCTGGATGGGTCCTTGGTGACTTTCCGAAGTTCGGGTCCGCAGGCTGTGACTTCGAAATTGGGGGTATAGAGCCTTTAAATTACCACTAAAATACAATGATTTTATCTTTAAATTTAAGGCGAACACTGGTTTCGGAAAACGTTAGGGTTATTTAAAAAAAAATCAGTTTATCAAAAATAAAAAATCAATCAAATCACTCGATACCTCTAGTATTTGGGCGGTGAGGTATAGGGACTGCCCTCTATTGGTCCTCAGCAACCCTTAGACCACGGTTCCCGAGACCACACCACTAATGGTAGGTCCGTTAAGACGAAGTAGAATGAGAATAACTCACTTCACTTTATTAATCACTTTCACTTTATTAATGCGTCTAATTAATACCTGACGTCAAACAACAATGAACGAGAGTCTCGACCAATTTTCTTGCCAGGAGAATAATGCAATACATGTAGAGAGTGCCCTCTAGTGCACTTAAATAGCTCAGCAACCACTATATGTCGTTGTGTGATTTCTGATGACATATAACAGTGAACGGCAATTCTCATTCCACTTTGTCTGAGGAAAATGTGTCACATGTGAATTTATTTATCAAATTTTCGAAGAATTTTATCAAAAAAAGTAAAATAATTTTATTCCAGGGTAATTTTATTCAAGAAGAGTTTTTGTTCAGTCGTATTTCATTTCGACCTACAAGGATGTATGTGTCAAGTTTGAATTTTCCACAATTTAGAATTTTCCATTGCTTTTTTTAAATTTGGGATCATGCAGTGTTTTTTCGACTTTGAAAGCAATCAGTATGTGTTTTATAGTTGTAAATAGATCTTGTGAAATTTCATTTAGTTCACATTCCGATTAAAAACTTTATTTTTCAAAAATATTATTTTTTTGGTAAAAGAAAACACGAGTTTAGTGGTGTTTACATCTTATTTCCCTAAAATGCAGTGGAATATGTATTCAAATAACATCATAACATACTAAAAAAAATTATGTGCTTCAGAAAATACTTGAATACTATTGGTTTATATTAATCAAAACAAACTAGACTAATTGAAAAATATGATTTATTTTCGTAATCGTTATTATGTAGATTACTGGAATTGTTATTATTGTTTACGTTTTATTATTAGTTCATTATGATGATTCAATACTCACTTAATTGAATTGTAACCACCAAACTTATAAGTTATTTTTTTGCCCAGTAAATTGTATTTTTTAAATATAAGATTTTTAATCGAATTGAATCGAAAAAGATCTGTTTACAACTAAAAAATATATGTTTGTCTACTTTGAAAGCCAAACAACTATTAGATGATTCAGAATTTAAAAAAAAATAGACACTAAATTGTGGAATACTGATTTCAAACTTAATACATATGGTCATACCTAATGAATTGCTGTGCAACTAATGCCATTTTTCCACATTTTTATAAATAATCATATTTCCGATTGTATATCACATTGAAAGGTTTCCACTATGCAGTTTTTTCTGCTATTTTGATACTGCAACAAATTGCTGCAAAATTTTAGTTGTTTGTTTTTTGGTTGTTGTTGTTTTAGAGTTGTTTATAACTCCATCGTTTTTTTCTAGATGTACGAAAATTATACAGGGTGGTTCCTAAGTTGAGGAATATGTTTTAGCAGCAACGATAAAACTTTGGTATAAAACTATTAAAAACACGTATATCTTAATAACATTTTTCAAAATACTCAAAAATAAAATAGCCTTAAATTTAAAGAAAATATTTTACAACGAAATTCTAAATACAAAAACGTTGATAAGAAAATACTAGAAATAAATGATTCACAAGAAAAACCGATATGCATTAGATACGTTTTTCTACTGTGTTTCGAATTTATCTTTTCTTTAAATTGAAGGCAGGACTGGATGAATGCTATTTTCGTAATAATGTAACTTTTTCATTTTTGAGTTTATTGGAAAGTGATATTCGGAAAAAATATTTTGAATAGTTTTACACTAAAAATATGGAATTAGGAATCACTTATTCAATATCACAATTTAGTAGTATTGTCACACTGAATTAATTATACCTCATTTGTAATCTAACGAGACTTAAAAAAAGTCATCAAAGTTGACCGAGAAAAAAAAACGTATTTCTATTCTTAATCGAATTTATAACCTTATTTACTTGTCAAGACTGTAACATCATAAGACAGTCATTGTTTATTTTACAAATTGTGACAGTCCCTTGTCAAAAATTAGATATAACCGGAAAGCTTATGACTGTTTTACACACACCAATTTTTCTCACAATAAATTGTACAAGTTGACCTTCAATTTATTGGAATACGTGTAAAACAGAAATTGTGCCATTTATTGTCCACAATAAATAGTACAATAAAATTGTAGAATTTAGAATTTGCTTTATGTTCGTGTCCAATTTTAGGGATATTTAGTAACTTTTTACATGTATTTCATTATACCAACCTAATAATGAGATAAGCGATTTCTCTTAGGAACAAACGTATGATAACTCTTAGGTTTTAGTCATTGAGAGTTGGCAGTGTTGAAATTGGCCAATAAATTGTTACAAATATTGCAAAGTGTAAACAGTTACTAAAATTGGGCAATTTATTGAAAAATACATTCTACAATTTATTGTGCAATAAATTGGTATGTGTAAAACAGTCTTTAGACATGACCGCTATTTCCAACTCTCTCGTTCATAGCCAGAGTTGATGACGCTTTTTGGATCTTTTGATCTCATTCTTTGTAGTGGTGTAGTAAGGTTCAAATTGTTCTATCTTTTTAAAACTCCTAGAAATACGCTGTATAATTTTTGCATCGTGTGATAAAAGCCACGCCTCTCTCGTCGGTAAGCGTAGTATTTTACGTCAAAGTCCCATTCCCGTGACACCTCCGTGTTATTTTTCTACGAGAGCACCTCGTCACATGACAACTTTTAATGTAAAAATATCCCGACAACACGTAACGCACACATGCTGGAAAATATGTGCAATATTATGCTAAGAAAACACGTAATTGCGTGTGTGTTGTGTTTTCGAAATCGATTATTTCTCGTTTAGTTTGGAAAGCCGCCACGACAGACGTACAGTGACGCATTTTGGGACGTGTTTTTATTATTATTTTGCGCCGGAATGTTTCGCGAAATTGCAGTCTATTTGCGACATATTCGGCGTCAGGAGGAACGCAAAAACTCGAAACGGTTTTTTCCTGTAAAAAACTTGTTTATTAACTTTTAATACACATTTATTTATTTGTGTGTATACACTTTTTGGCACCACGTATAATTCCCAAATGTCCTAATTTAATATTTACTTTCAGTCGAAAAGGGTATGCAAAAATTGACATATAAAAATATCTATGTTAAAAACATTTAACATTCTATTTGCATTAACGTTATGTTAGCCTTTGGTCGCTTTTATAAAATCCGTTGCTTAAGAAATCACTACTTCCACGTCTAGTTTTTTCACATTTACTTGGTCATGATCAAGAATATGAAAACATTACATTATTAAAATGTTAAATATTCCTAAAAGTTTGATATTTTGATATAACGACGTCTGTATATGACCTTTATGAGCATTTTTAACTTTACGACCTATTTGGTTTTTGGTTACCTTTATGACGTTTATGAATTTTATGATTCATGCGACCTGTATGACTTATCACCATGACCTTTATGATCTACTGGGCTTTTATGACTCATATGACCAATAGGAGCCTTGTGATTTGTATGGTCTTATGGTCTATATAATTTGTGTGGCCTATAAGACGTTTGCGACCAATATGATATCTTTATGGCCTTTATGTCTATTAAGCCCTATATAACTATTAACACTTGTATATTTTAAAATAGATATAAACGTAAAAATGAGAGTAGATACTTAATAATGTCATATTTGACATGTTCTACCCTAAAAACCTATAAAACGACACGTCACATGAATTTTGTTCTTAATTGAGGGGTACAGATGCAAAACTCGCATTATTCATAATTTTTCGAAATAGTTAGTGACGCTCTCTTGTTCACCGTGTTGAACTACACCATTTTAAATTTTAAAAGTAGTATAAAACACATTTTCGTATTTATTTTAAATTGTGAAATCTGTGAATTGTTTCAAAACTCACATTCTCCTAAGGAGAATGTGAGAATGTTAGAACTTTTTACTTTCAAAATTTTGTGTACTTTGCAATTTTAGGTTCATTATAAAAAATATTTCACTTCATCAGTCAATGATGATAATAAAACCGTATTCTAAGTATTTTGTGCAGTTTTTTAGTTTGATTATGAACTACCATATTACATAACAATTTTATTGATATACCATTGAGTTTGTTTCCAAGTTCCTTTTCTTAGCTTAACTTCATGAATTTTAGTGTAAAAAACTAATATTATGTAGAATAATTTGGAGCAAAACGACCATTATCCGAAAAGTTGTATCAAAACTCACATTATCCAAATTTGAATTCACTTTCTTGGAATCAAATATTGTTGTGTGTCTATTCTTAATCTCAAATGTATAACCTTATTTAATTGTCAAGGCCGTTGCAGTATGTGACAGCCATTATTTATTTTATAATTATGACAGACACTTGTCAAAAGTTTGGCAAACAACAAAGATTCGCTTCGAAATTCGACATAACCGCTTTTCCATGTCTCTTCATGACATTTTTGATGGCCAGTTATAAATTACACTCAAAAATTTTAAGCACTGGATTTGCTTCATTAATGAACGTTTTTTTCTCAGTTATTCCTCCCAGGACTTTTCAGTGACCTGATAGATCAGTTCTATACTAATACATTACATCAGTTCTATACATTACGTATGTTTTTTAAAGAAAAATTTTGCTTATTAAAAGTTTGCTTACAGGCTTCATTCATCTATGTTTGGATAAAGAAAAGTCACTATTTTTCGTTACTCAGCATTTCGTGTATTTTCCATGTTACTAAAAATTGATTCCAATCGAATCGAAACTTTTAAGAATGTGAAACTTTGAAGAATTTTGATGGTAGTTTAATGTTCATCATTTGTATTTGCTTGCTCACATGCAGCAATATTTCTACAATGTTCGTGTTCCTTTAGCCTAGTATAATACTTCAGTTAGTTTCACCAATGTAATCCTTGCCACATGAATACGTGATTGGCTTTACAGAAAATTTTAACGGGTTATACAACTTCTAAGAAAAAAATATATACATATGCAATCTACAATATGTATAAAAGTAAACAGCAATGAAATAAATATTCAAGGAGATATAGAGGTAATGCTTGCTCATCATTGTCACTTAAAATAAACGAAGGCTAAAACGGATACCTTTTTTGATATCTAAAAAGGGGAAATATTTAAATTTTTGTCATTCTAAAATTAAATAGGTAAGCTGAATATCAAGTTAATCATGTAATTATGTTTGTTTTAAGCCAAACTGACAATATTCTATTATAATATATTTTAGTGGTGATTATTTAGTTTAGATCGATTAATTTTGCATAAGACATTACCAAGGTACTAAAATAACGTCATATTTTTTACACATAAGCGCTTGTTTAACATTAACCATCCCATATAACGATCAAAAGAGTTTAATACCAAATGTTTCGCGTTCGTTTGTATTCGAAAGAAGAAAATTAATTGGAAACATCTGAAATTAATTACGACCCTATTGAATTTCACGTTTAATTCTAGGCACTTTGTAGTGCGTGATATAAAAATAAATGGCAATACGAGGTGTGTAAATTAAGTAATGAGATTTGTTTTTTTTTTTAATTTCTTTTTATTCGAAAAGAATTACAATTCAGTATTGTCTCCTTTAAAATAACATCCTTCGGAAGCCACACAGCGCTGGAGACGGTTCTTTCATTCCTCATAGTAGTGCCGGGACTCATATACTGGAATAGTCTTCAGCTGGTCGCTTACAGCCGTTTAAATATTTTCTATAGTCTCAAATGACGTCCCTAGAGGTGATTTTTCAATCTCGGGAAGAGAAAAAAGCCACACGAACTCAAGTCAGGTGAATATGGAGGTTGAGAAGCGACAGGAATGTTTTTACTGGATTGGTTTTTACTCGTTAAATTGGCTGTATATCAAGGCGCATTGTCATGATGCATCATCCAGTTGTTCAACTTCAAGTTTGGTCTCACAAAGTCTTTGTGGACAATTCCTTAGCTATCAAAAAAGCAAATCAGCATGCATTTGATCTTCGACTTGCTCATTATTGCTTTTTTTGGGTCTTGGAGAGCTTGAAATGTGCCATTCCATGCTTAGGCGCTTGGTTTCCGAGTCGTATTCAAACATCCAAGTCTCATCACCAGTAATGACACGTTCCATAAAATGGGGATCATTTTCAATCGATTACAAAAAGTCAAGCCACCTTTCTCGCGTGATGTCCTTTTGTTCCTGCGAAAGGTTTTTTTTAAACCATTTTTGCGCATATTTTTCTCATCTACAATTCGTTAGTCAAAATCTGATGAGCTGTGGTATGATTCAGATTTAACTCTTCCTCCATCCATAAGATTCCGTATTCTATCGACATTTTCATTGGTTCTTGAAGATGAAGGCCTTCCGCTACGTGGTTCATCTTCAGTCGACTCTCTTCCTTCTGAGAATGCCTTAAACTGCTGAAAAAACACTGTCTCCGTAGGCGTGTTGAAATTTTGCAAAAGTATCCGTTGCGCTGTGTCCAAGTCTGAAGCAAAACCTGATAGTTCAAAATGAATGTCACAAAAAAACCGGTTTACGAAAACAGTCACAAAGAACAAACAAATGACCTCTAACAAGTTCAAACTTGTACTGAAGGTGCATTACATGTTAATCTACCGCCCTTCCAGTCTCGTCTCTGCAATGTTGCTAGATCGGCCGCTACGTTGCCAGTCACATTACTTAACTTACACACCTCGTATGATGATCTTTATTTTCATTTATTTATTTTAGTTCTCTAATATTTTATGACTGCGATTAATCGTTTATAAATACATCGTTAAATTTTCTTTTTCTTTTACAGATTCCGAACTATCCAGTCTGGCACATCTCGGTAAGTTCATTTTTTTAGACATATTCATACGTATGTATGTATACAACAAAAATTAAATTAAAAATAGATGCGACAAACTTAATTACAGCGTTTACACACGCGATAGCTGGCCCGAAAACAATAAGCAAATAAGAGTTTGGCACAAATAAATAAATAAACCGAAAATTGTTTTCTGTTTACTTTTCGTTAAAGTGCTGTTTACCATATTGACTGAACTCTAGAAATGTCCCACGTGTTGGTATTTTGTATTTCGCACTGTTACAGAGTATTTTTTCATTGCATTTCAGTCATTGTATTCAGTTTGTTCATTGTGATTTAGTTCATCTACAGAAATGAATAAACATTGGCAATACTTGTTGTCTCTTATATGCCAATAAAATCGAGATTTAACAATATTTTTGGGGGAGACTGGGGCATGTAGATCAATGCAGTACTGAGATCGACCTATCTCAAATATATGACTTTTATAGTCATCTCTAATAATTGTCTAATTTGTTTTCGAGTATTGCCATATTGATGAATTTCCATTCTTGACGTTTCGTCGATCATACTGTTGGCTTCTTCAGAAGTTACAGTGCTCAGAGTAACTTCTGAAAACGCTGATAGTACGATCGGCGAAACGTCAATGATGAAAGTTCATCATACACGGCAATACTCGAAAACTGTGTCATATATTTACTGTTACAATAAAATAAATTGTAAAGAAAAGCTGTCGTTAATAAAATAGAATAAAAATACAGCATTTTACCCATTAATACCCGTCCTCACCCAGCCAATTAAATTCATGGAAAATTCCAATTTTTAATGTCTTAATAGTGTAATCTATTTGAATATCTACGAATTATGAAGAATTGAACGAAGGTTACAAGATAGTGCATATTGAAATTGATGTTAAAGTAGAAGAGTGATCTAAAACTGGGACAGATGTAGTCGTTATATATGTATGAATATACAACATTTTCTAGGATTTGTTCAAAATGGAGTTCTCCTGCGAAAACTGAAGGTCAAAAAGGTGAAGGTAAAAATGTGAATACAAAGGAAATTGAAAAACTCGTGACTTTGTGGCTTTGTGCATGACTGTTTTTATATATGATAGAAATGATGGAAGCACAAACAACAATACTTTGTATTCATATTATGTACATTACAGAAAAACAGCTTTTGCTTCGTTTCATGATTTGTTTTTAAACAGTCAATGTTATTTTCTTATAGTCTAGGCCCTATTCTAAAAAAAGATAATATCCAATAATTTTTTCTATGGTATCTTGCTTATGGCGAACTAAAATGTATGCGTTGGCGTCCTTGTTTCGAATGACTATTCCGTAAATATTTGTCTCCCAACAAAGGTCCTAAATACGGTACAATTTTGAGAACAAAATAAACTAATACAAAAAAAAAGCAAAAATAAAGCCATTTAATAGTCTTGTTATGCAAAATGGAATAATGATAAGAAAACATTCATATTCATGGACACCGTCAGATGGGTAGCTTTCTTCTGTGTACCAACCATATGTGACACAGTCCATTATAATATATACCATAAAAACCAGTGGCGGCTGGTGGAATTTGAAATCCTCGTATTTTCGTAAGGAGGCATGGGGCCCTCATCATATTTTAGGAGATGGTCACTAGACCTTAGTAGAAGGCTATAATAGCAAAAAAGTTTCAAACGATACATGAGAAAATATTTTTTTTAAAATGCCTGCCTCCCCAGAAGATCTTAGAAATGGCTTTGGAGATATTTTTTTTTTGTAGATTTTTTTTAAAAATTCGAAATTTGGAAAAGGTATGATAACTTGAGTTTTTATTTCGTCTTGAGATTTTACAAATTTTGAGATTTTACAAAAATTTGAGTTATATCATTAATCAGAATGGGAATTTTGCAAAAAGCACAAGAATAAAAAGTATTCATTCGATAATTGCGAAAAAAAGTTATTTCGCAAGGCAGACATTTTTGTATTTTTTTTTTTTGCAAATAACTATAGTTAACTAGTGGGATGAGGTCGTGTTTCCAAAAAAAAAAAAAAAACTAATTTTCACTTAGTCAGTTAGAAGATACACTTACATGACAAATACCTAAAAAAAAAAAAACATATATGCGCTTTTAATGTAAGTTTTGTTAATGCTTCCCTATTCAAAAGTATTTTAGCAATTTTTACATTTTTTAGTGTCTTTTTAAAAAAAGTTAGATATTTTTATTTATTTCTTATATTTATATGTGTAGTTTTTAAGCTAATTAGAATTGTACGGGTAGATATCCGATGCACGTCTGTGTGGACAGTACGGTGTACTTTATTATTTATAGATATTATTAATGTTTCAGTCATATTTATTTTCGCTTATTCAATTGTAAGTATGAAATATGAAACATGTAATCCTGATTCCTTACTTGAATATGTGTTTGGTATTACGTTTGTTTTATTATCTACATTGCATGTTTGTCATATTTTCTGAGTCCTGAGGATGCAAATAAATTTTGCGAAACGTCGACTAAGTGAAAATTAGTTTTTTTTTTTTTTTTTGAAACATTTGTCCTCATCCCACTAGTTAACTATAGTTATATGGAAACAGTTCACTAATCCTACATTATTTTTTTGAAGTTCTTTTTTACTATCTAGTCTAAGGTCTAGTATTCGTCTTCTAAAATATGATGCGGGTCCCATCCCTCCTTACGAAAACACGAGCATTTCAAATTTCACCGGCCGCGGTCGTCACTTTAAAACCATCAGTATTAGTACAAATTTGCAAAATAAAAAAAATCACTGGAATATTTTAAAAGGCTTTTCACCTTCACCTACCTGCAAACTGTTCCAGTTCTACTTACTTATATGCGTCAATAATAGTCCAGGTAATCTGTCAAATCACAAAAACAAATTGTAAGTAGAAAAAAAACAATGGGAGCTTATAGAACAAATCAATCCGATGAAGATGGCACTTTTGCTCCTTCATAGCTTTTGAGGAGGATTTGCAAAATAGCTCTCAAAAGTGCAAAAAACGTTTTTTTTTTCGATTATAAAAAAAACTCCTATCGAAAAAAGTTAAATGAGAAATTTGTGGTGGCTTGCTCTCAAACATTATAATTATCTCGGCTTTCCATGGCTCTAGAAAAATCCTTTTGTACTAATTTTGGGGTAGCACGACAAGCACGACAAGTACGAATTGCATATATTTTAATTCATCAAAGCATATATACAACCCGAAATAAAATAATTTTAATTTTTCAGTCTTTATATCAGTTTTTTGTTTCATTCCATTCGTACAAATTAATACTAACAACTGAATTATTGAAAAAAAAAAAACTGATATAAAGACTGAAAAACTTCTTTTTGACTGAAAAATGATCGAAAAACAACTTTTTTCGATAGGAGTTGTAGTTTTTTTTATAATCGAAAAAAAAAACGTTTTTTGCTCTTTTGAGAGCTATTTTGCAAATTCTCCTCAATAGCTATGAAGGAGCAAAAAGTGCCATCTTCATCGGATTGATTTGTTCTATAAGCTCCCATTGCTTTTTTTTTCTACTTACAATTTGTTTGACTTACATAGGGCTCAAAACAGATTACCTGGACTATAACGACACAAAGGCTTAAAGGTCGCATAGAATATTACCATGGTCATTACCACTCGTCAATAAGTTCACGGACACGCCCATAAATGAATACACGAATTTCCGTAAAAGATCAATACTTCCACGATTACGTATTAATTTATGAAATGCTCGTGTGTGGCCTAGAATACTCCAGTTGTTTTTAGACATCATACAGGAAGTTGTCTCGTTATACATTACAATGTATAGAATGTCGATTTTTGTGACATGATTACATATTTTATTAATTCCTGTTTTCATGGCACCGCCAACTTTGTATGCGCATAATAATTGGTCTGGACGTTTGAAGTGACTTGAATTTGGTGCTCGTATGGGTGGTGTACTTGGACAATCTGTCGCAGACAGGTTTTAGTCTTAGATATAGACCGATATTTAAACTAGTAACACAAATTAGAGGATATTAAAAAAATTCCAAATTTTTGGGTGATTTTCAACAAGGGATAACTCGGAGAAAAATGGTCGTACAGAAAAAATAAAAAAAAGAAAACTGTAGCCTTAAGTATCTAGTTTTCAGATCTGGATTTAAACATTTTTTAGCGGGAGCGGTTCTCACGTAATCATCCGAAAACCAATAAAAAAAAATCCAAATTTTTGCTCGCTTTAAAATGGTCTGTGGACTTCAAAAATTTGTTGTGACATCCCACACAGTGACATCCCAAAGAAATTTTGGCACGATGACTTCGCTTTTCCGAGAAGGCATATTACAACTTTGATAAGTTTAAAACTTGGCCACGCTTGCTCTCCAGCCCATTTATTCAAAATTGGAATCTTCAATTCAGAAAATTATGAACACTGATGTTTTAGAAGATCTCGATCATATCTTCTTTGGCTGTGAAAAATACAAAGATGCGTCCTCTAAGCTGGTAGAAAATGTACTAAGCTGTAATATCGCTGCTCCCTTCAACTTACTGCACCTTTTGACAACTGACTCAAGTGTATGGCTATATCATGAACTTTATAACGGAAACTGAAATTAATCTCTAGGTTAATCTTAATCTCGAAAACCTATGTTTTTACGTGTGTTCTCCCTATTTACCGAGGTCTCCCCTGTAGTGTCTAATGTATAAAATCGTCCTGATCGAGCCCAGGATGTGAAGAGTGTATCCCCGTCTTTTCTTATCGTTTTTATAAATTTTTGGTGTTTGTTGGTGCTTTTATAAAATTATGGTTTGGGTTAGGTTTTAATTTGGTTAATTAAATTACCTTTTGTGACGGGTTGCATGGTACAGGACCTAAAGCCAAAATAAAAAAACACACAATAAGTATTTAGAATAGGAAAACACTTTTTTTCATGAAGAAACTCTTCCTCCAAGTTCCTACAATATTGCTCAGAAAGGTAATATGAAATGTTTACAAAAGAGAAAAAAGGTACAAAGTAGTTTTGGAACCTTACTTCCTTAACCTTACTTCTTAAATTTTGAGACTATTACATACAAAAGTAAAATCACTTTTTTTTTCATCAGCGGTATCTGTTCCACTTGAAAGCTTTATTTTTGTAGCTTTAATTTTAATTCTGGATTGATCTAATGCTATTTTTAAAGCAGAGATAGATTGAATAGATTCATGTCACAAAAAATATTCATGTGAATCAATGAAAAAGATGTTGATCTCCATGTTCTTTATTTTTTCACTTAAAGGAACCTAAACGGCATATCTACCTTGCTTTACTCGCTCTACGTACCGGCTAAGTACCAAAAAAACACGAATGGTTGAACGATCTTCCGAAAAAGTGCAGTTCAATGACTATGTTGGAGCAATCTCCTTAATCTCAAGCACTTATGAGGTTATTAAACTGTTTACGATGGCGCTAGTAAATTAATAACTGTTCGTACCAGCTGTGTAAAAAATATTCTGCAATAATCGACTGAAATTCTTCATTGCTCTTGCCAATTCTCAGCACCACTTCGTCAGACTAAATAGTTCGTCTACCTAATCATTTTTTATCGCCATTTTATTTTAGTAGATGAACGGAGAAATTGCAAATCATCGGTAGGTATTCAAAATCTGAGAAATGAAAGACAATATGCCAGTTTTTTAGTTGCAAGGTAGTTCAGGTATGGAAAATTATTTACCATTAAGTACCATTATATATTGCGTTCAAAAAAAAAGAAATAATACATAATTACCTTTCACGCTCAAAATTGTAAAGGTCCAAATACTAGAATATCTTTGTTAATGTTTCTACAAATTAAGAAAACATGCAATATTTCTTCAAACTTTATTTACAGAAACAGTTTAAACCATTTGCTGAATATATCCACCTTGGTCCAAACAAATCTCTTGATCGACATTAAAATATTGTGATGATCTCTTTCTGATCATTTCGTTAATTTTTTTCTGTAATTTTAGCTTGGAGATGCACTTCATTTTCGGCATTTAAACTAATTAATATATCTTGAAAAAATTCCCTCAAAAAGTTCCCAGTTTCTGCTGCAGTGTGAGTTCTAGCGCCATCCTGTTGAAACTACTCTTGTTGTAGTTCTACGAGATGTGGTTATTAAATAATCGAACTGACGCTGCTACCAGCGCGCTGTGAGCGTGTCGCGACAAGTGTGAATAGAACTGTGTCTGATAATACTTTCCCGACCCCGAGCTCGCTGGACAAGCCAGTGGGGTGGGCCCTCAGTTTGACTATAGCAGTCGTTTGAATTAGCCTACGCACCAGTGTCCAAAAAATGTTAAGTGTTCAGATGGCGCAAATGGTTAATCTCAAATTTCAAAATAAGTAAGGAAAACTTTTAGAGAAGTTTATGCAATGTTGAAAGAAGTATACGGGAATAAATGTTTAACATTTTTGAATGGTTTAAACGGTTTAAAGAGGGACGTGGAACGACCGAAGGCGATCCGCGTCTCGGACGGCCCTCAACGTCAAAAATGGACGAAAACATTGAAAAAACTAGTAAATTAATCTGCGAAGATCATCGTCTAAGCATCCGAAGGCTTGCTGAAATAATAGGAATCGACAAAGAATGTATTCGATTCATTTTACATGAATCGTTCAAAAATGGTGCCAAAATACCTCACTCGCGAGCAAAAGGAATCAAGAATGAACACTTGAGCTGACATTCTAAATAACATTGACACTGATCCAGGCTTGTTAGACACGGTGATTATTTGTGATGAATCGTGGTTTTTTACTTATGGCCCCGAAACAAAGCTTGGAAGGGTCAGCCAATTAATTATTTTCTTCTTACACTTCCTGTTTCTCGAAAAACACTCACACACCGTCGCCTTGTAGACTGAAAAGTATTGTAATCATGGAACTGATTGGAAAACTCTTGTAATAAAAGATCTAATGACGAATGACTGACAGTTGACACAATTATAGTTGTACAATATCAGCCGCAACAAGAAACGACATACCTTGAAATTTCCATAAACCACTTGAGTTCGTTTTTTGTTTGCATGATATTATGTGACTAGCGTTTCACTCATAGGAATAGAAATGAAAATTTAGTGTGAATGTTCTTATAGAAGATGTTCATTAGTATGAACATTGTTATAAGCTAACACTTACCTCTAATGAAAACTATTACATCTCAAAATGCTGAAAGACACATAAAGTACGCAGTCCAAATTTGCCTTGATGCAGTCGGACATTTAGACTTGGTTTTTACACGTGAGTCACCATTTTTTAATATACTACAGATATACATGTTTAGGAATTTTAAAAACGGGATAATATCGCTTACGGAATGCTGTAATGGTCTATATTTACATCGGGAAAGTGTTTTTAAACATTACCTAAAGTATTTCCCAAGCGTCTGGTTTTCAGGTGTATATTTTTCTGGGAATACATCATTTATATAGAAAAAGAGGATGTTTAGATTTAAAAAAATAACCGTCGTGTCAACATCATACAAGGTTATATAATGTTATAAAATTGTTATATAATGATCCGTTGGTGTCCAGTTAAGCTATTAATTATATTGACTAACTTTGAAGTACATATATTGGCGTTAAGTTTATTGTGGTATTTTCATATATACCCCTCGTTTTCAATACATGCAATTAATTTCCTCGTTAAATCTTTTCGCGTCATCTATCGTATCGAGAAATATTTTAATGATAAAATTTTGATGTATGCAAGTCTTTCACCATATCGATCAACCACATCTCATATTTCTTATACGAAGTTTATTTGCACAGGTCTTACTTTTGGTTGATTTTTTTGGATTGACCTTTTTAACAGGCTCAAGCTGTAGCAAATTTCAACAATAGCATAAAAATACTACCAGTTGTACAATTGTCATTTCCCCTTTACCACTTCCAGTGTGGATAGATGCAACGAATGTAACACAGCTTCAGCGTTGTCTACTATGCGATAGGTGCCGCTGAAATGCAACATACCCGAGTTATCAATTGACCTCCAGGTCTACTAACTAACCCTAATTGTAAGTTGTTGGTCTGCCAAGTGATGCTTGTGAAGCTAAAACGATTTCGACAGCAGGTTGAATGTTTAAGCTGGTACCAGTTTTTAATTATTTCTATTTTGTTTTAACTAGGTTAAATTGAAATAATTCAAATTATTTAACATTGACGGCACTTTTGAGCATAGCAAAATAGGAGGCACGCGTCTAGGAACGTTACCTCATCTAGGAACTAGTAGTAAACTTAATGCCTAGGTGAGATTACCTGTAGATGTCTATTATTATATTTGAAAGATAGGAAAAATGTTTCAATTAACACAAGTGAGCAGCCATGGTTCCAAGTCATATCTTATTAAAAATGTAATTAGAAAGTAGTAAGCACATTTGTACAAAGGCAGTGAAATAACAAGTTTTTTTATACTTCATACCCAGTTTTAATTTCATACCCATGCAGGACACGCCAATGGTTTAGCTTTGTATGTGCTTTCTTTTATTTTATTCCACAAAATACCACGGCACCAAGTTGACTTGACCTGGGCAGACGGCTGCTGCTGCAAATATCGCGTGTGCTCGTTTCTTGTAAGACTAAATGCAATAAAATAAACCATTACGTAGTGGCGATGAAGAATTTTGTGTTGTGATAATGAGTCTGACATTTATTCTGTTCATTTTAAATCCATTTCGATCAAAGATTATAACACAACGTTGTAATCAGGACATGGTTATTTGTCCCCAAAATAAGTTGTAACACCAATATCACCTAATTTTACTGCTGATCAAAATGTAATTGATTTTATTTATTTATTTATTTCTTAAGTTACATTAGGACACATTTTACCGCACACTGAAATACTATACTGTAGTAGACGCACTCGTTTCACCAAACACGTTGCCATAATTAGGAGACGATCAGTGGCAGCTGGTGGAATTTGAAATTCACGTGTTTTCGTTAGGAAGCACGGGATCCACACCGGATCTTGGGGTGTTATTACTAGACCCAAATTGAAGGCTTCATTTTGTATTTCATAATAGTATTTCATTCTCTGAGATTTTATTTTACAATAGCTTAAAGAAAAATGAAAATTGTGCAAATGAAATGAAAAAGAAAATGTATAAGAATAAATAGCTTTTATATTCGCATGGTGGTTACGAAAATATTTCCAAATTTTATGGGATTGGTCCAAGTTTTCCAGGCATGCCTTCCATTTGGGTCTAGTAGTAATCCCCTTAAATATGGCTCCCATGCTTCCTTACGACGATGCAAGAATTTCAAATTTTACCAGCCGCCACTGTATTTTAGGTGTTTCATTATTTTTCAGTACGTCTGAGTGTAAAAAAACGTATCTAGTTTTCGTTTTTTGCTTAGAAAATACCTGAATTAGAGATCATAATTATTCTGAAGATACCTAAAAAATCATCTAAACCATTTTTTATCTGGTAAAAAATACTATTAAAATATAAAACAGCTGTACGAACTTTCAACATTTTTTTTTAAAACACAGGTGCAATTTTATCTTTTTAGGTTGGATTCTTTAGCAGGTATTCTAAATAAATCTACGGTTCTAAATAAATCTAGCCCCCTAGATGAGTGCATTTTTGAACGGTTGAACCGGTGCAAAGCTGCAGGCTGGCAGCCAGACTGAATCTGTCATAATCTTTAATGACATCCTTTATGAAAACATATAAATAGACCTGAGGGACGAGCAGCCTTACATCTTACAGCCGTTATTCCTTTTTGGCGTTTGCTCCGAGGCAGATGCGAGACAAGGGGTCGTTCATTCTTCATGTTTTATTGGGGCACAAGACAGATTCCAGTGGCCTACAACAAATTCCTCCTCATGTATCAGAACAAGGTAAAGGATAGCAACGAAATGCAGCTTTTTGAAGGTTACTCAAATTCTGACAATTTTTGTTCTACCGTATTGATTTTATTTTTGCTTCTGATAGGATTACAGCTTGTGAAATTCTGCGTCTAATAAACCCAAGTTGAAGGTGATATGTTGATTGTGTGAAAGGATATCGTTAAAACGCTAAAACTGCTATATTTTCTAAATTTGAACCGAAAGCATCATAAAAATTCAAAATTCTTACTATAGATAGATGCTTTGATGATTTCCCTATAATATGAGTCCAAGTCAACTTTACTTTGCAATTTTACTTCTTTAGCGATATCTTTACACACAATCGACGTATCACCTTTAACTTGGACTTATTAGATGCAGAAACACACAAAGTGTAGTCCTATAAGAAGCAAAACATAATTGCTGCATTACAAAAATTATAGGAGTTTAAGCAACTTTCAAAAAGTGGGTGTAAGAATACCTACGCTGCTAACTGTAGAATAAAATACATTTTCCAGTGGCGGTTGGTGATATTTCAGTTAGCCATATCTTGAAAATGACGCATGGGACTCACTTCACTTTTTAGGTGATGACTATACACCTCTTACAGAAAGGATTTATAGTGAAAAAAATCGTCAGCAACGTTGGAGCACTCCCTGGGTTCTCAGTAACGCTCTGTGGGATATTTGCAGTATTTTTTTTTCATAATCTAGAAACAAATATAAGGAGACGTTTTTCGATTTGTTGCAAAATATTTTTTTTTTTTCAAAAAGTTATGGCCATTTTAATTTTAATTTTATAGAAACATTTTGTTTCCCAAAAATTAAAATGGGCATAACTTTTTGAAACAAATATATTTTGTAACAAATCGAAAAACGTCTCCTTATATTTGTTTCTAGATTATGAAAAAATATATACTGCAAATATTCCACAGAGCGTTACTGAGAACCCAGGAGTGCTCCAGTGTTTTTGAAAAAATTTTCGCAAACTTTGCTGACGGTTTTTTTCACTATAAATCCTTTCTGTAAGAGGTGTATAGTCATCACCTAAAAAGTGAAGTGGGTCCCATGCGTCGTTTTCAAGATATGGCTAACTGAAATATCACGCACCGCCACTGACATTTTCACTAAAACGAGAATAAAAAAATAAGCATGTTGTTGGAAATTACTGTAACAAATACCTGACTATCTTCATGTCACGTATAAAACCCATTGTTTGTGAAATGTTTTATAGTGATACAAGTCCAATTACGTTTCATTAAAAATGTATTTGTAGTAAAATGCGTAAAAAAATGGTAATAAATAATAAATATTTAACAGATGATACATTGAATACTGATAGACATTTGTTGATGAAAGTATGTCCACATATAAAATACCAGTAATTTTTTCTCAAAAGAAGGTCAGATAAGTTCTGTGATATCATGTGATGAGATCACATGATGTGATTTTAAATACATATTTGAAGTTGGTTAATTAATTCTAGTATCATATATTAAATTTGAAAAATTCTGCCTTTACCTCGTCTACTTACCTAGTCTACAATTTATATCAGAATCAAAATAAATTGTAATGTTTTTCCCTTCATATGGAACTGAGATGAATGTAATTGATTTTATGCACGTATTTACTGAGTCCATCTGATAAATAAGGATCTCATCAGAGTTGCACATAACTTTTGTTTAGGACTCTAATACATACGAGGGAGAATCAAATGAAAAGCGCGAAAGCGTCATTCGAATCGTTTTCCTTTTCTAGGCGTTGGAAAATTTACAGACACAGTTTTTGACGTCTTTTCGAGTTGGTAGTTCGAAGCAGTGCCGGTAGGTGAGATTCAATATCTTACACCGTTTAAGAATTACCTATAGTTTTTAAAAATATATTTTATTACTTCCATTTATCCCCCAAACCCCCACACAAAAAAGTTAAGAAATAGATAAATCGACGCATTGTTTTTCTGTCAAAACCAAAATCTCGATCTTTCTCGATATTTTTTTGGCCTATGCAAGCCTCAAAAAGTCATTAAATTTGCTTCACCATTCCACTGCTTGAATATAAAACAAATTTGTTTTCATATTAGATTGAATAGTTTCAAAATTCAAAGCCTATATACGATTTTTGCTAATGAAAGCAAAAGGGAAATTTCAATTCAACACAAATAAAGTTTTTACTGCGTAAGACAGCACTTATTCCAGTAAATTAACTGCCTTGTGCGATACTGTTTTTTATGTTCGTAAACTGCCCTAGGTCATCTTCTTATATCCAAAGGTTGCTTATATTTATTCGATTTTTCATTATTTTCGTGTTGTTTGTATTGTTTGTTTGTATTCGTTATCTATTTTTAGAAAACCGTTTCAAGGAATTTTTAAGTGTTTCTATATCGGGCACATTTTCCAAATGTAATATCATTAATCAAGCCGGTTCCTTGAGACGTTTTTTTTTTCGAGTAAATATTTTTAAATCGTGGGTTAATTTTTGAGTCGTCCGTGGGAGCGATCCGAATAACAAGAGATTAGCGTACATAATTCCAAAAACCTGGCGTTTCAGGCCTCGAATCTCCGCCCATGGCTGCAGTCTGCTCTAAAACCTTCCCAGTGGATAGACGTTAATGACACAGGCTATATATAGACTGGGGATTTAAAAATAAACCTGAAAACGAACAGGTATGGACTTACAGTTCACTGTGGAGGAATGCACTCGGTCTTCCGTGAAATCGGTAAATACGCATGTCGTGATACGGTCTGTTTACTTCCAATGACTGACTGATGGATCCAGCAGGCGTTGCGTGTGGACGAGTACAGCATCGTTAGGATAAAATGTCAAACCTCCTCACCTATGTATTAATAAGTTTGTGGTAGTTGTCATGTACCTTAATGGTTCCTTTTAAAAAAAATGTCTTTCGCACTGTGATGTGAGAAAACCTTTTTCGTTAAATGGCTAACATTGGCTAACATTGTTAATGCAGATAACATTTCCTGTTTCTCTGGAATAAATTATTATTAATGTAGTATATGACATACTTTATATACCTTGATAAAACATTCTGAGGTATTGGCACCTGTTACATGCAAAACAAAACTTTTACGTGAGACATGACATTTAATTTCCTTCTAAACCTCGGTAAAAATATTTGTTTTGGCTCCTTGAAAACTCTATGCATAATTTAATCTGATATTTGTTTTCTATTTCTTTTTGCTTTATCTTGTAACATGGCGTTTCTTACTGTTAGCTTCACACTGATCTTAACTAAGTAATAATTCAACTACTATCTCCTAGATGACACACTTGACTCAGTTTACAACAAGTCTCTCATAAAGTTTTGTCATAATTTTAAGGTAATTAAATATATATGTATATATACAGTGTCCGCCATAAAGTTGGAACCAGATGGGATTTTTTTAATACCTTTTTTTAAAAAACTTTTGGTGACAATCACTTCTGCTACCACAATAACTTAAAATGCACCAATTCAAAGTTGACAGCTAACGTCTGGCAACTGTTAAATTTGTGATGAATCTTTAGAAAATGGCCTGAATTGTTAATATTTCGAAAAATGTCACTAAGAAATTATGTTCCTAATGACATTTTGATATTCAATTGATTGATGATTTTGATATCCAAAAAAATTTTATATTTTCGAAGTTTTAGATTCACACCCGTAACTAACTGATCTGAAAACCATGGAATGCCGTTGCTATAGAAAACCTTATGATAGTTTGTAAAAACAAAATGACAGTTCATTAGCAAAATTTTAATTAATTTTAGCTATTTTGTAAACATGCTTACAACAGCAGAGAAAGTTGAAATAATTTTAATTCATGGCGAAGATCGTACAAATAGTGCTACTGTCAAAATTTTTAACATCCTGAAAAATTTATTTCCCAAGCGACGGTCTGCAAAATTTTGTCTAAATTCAAGGAAAGCAGTTCAGTGAGCAATAATTAAAAAAAACGCATTGTGCATGGAAAGTTGTGGAAAAAGAGGAAGATATTTTCCTATATGTTGTGGAGCATAATGTTAGTTCTGTAGCTGTAATAGCGGAAATGACAAATGTAGCAAAGACAACCGTAAGGAGAATTTTAAAGAAAAACATTATCACCCTCATAAGCCTAAACTTATTAATACGTTAAAAGAAAGAGACTTTGCCCCAAGATATGAATTTTGTGCGCTAATACAAGGTGATATTGCAGACAACATACATTTCTCAAAATACATTATGTTTACGGACGAAGCCACTTTTACCTCCAATGGAACGATATCCTATCCGATTTGCCGATGGGCCGATGAAAATCCCAATTTTATAATAGAGTTTAGAGACCAGTCCTGTTTTGAAATCAATGCGTGGTGCAGTATTTTTAATGGAAGACTGATTGAACCTTATTTTTTCGACAAAATTTAAATGGTAGAGGATATTTGAACTTTTTACAACACGAAATTACAGCAATTGTGGATAAAATACCGTTAGGTAAAGATTCCCATTTGGTTTTTCAACAAGACGGAGCGGCAATCCACTCTACTGCTGAAGTCAGAATTTCTAAACATCTTGTTCAGAGGAAAATGGATCGGCAGGTTTTCAGAATTTTTTTGGCCACCGCGTTCCCCATATTTGAACATAGTAATAGACTTTTTCTTTTGGGGATATTTAAAGGAACAAGTGTACAAAAGGAGGCCTTTTCAAAATGTGGATCGTATAGAAAATGTTATATGAGAAATATTCCTAGAATATACAAATATTCCTAGGCAGTTCTTACTAAATTCTGTCAGGGAATTTAACCGCCGAACTGAAATATGTATGAAAAATGAAGGAAGTCACTCAGAGATGTAAGGTTTTTGCAACAGCATTCCATGGCTATTACTGATTTTGTTTGCATATTAAGTTCTTTTTTTTAAAGTGATTTATTTATTGCTTGTTATTTTTAAGTAGTAATATATAATCCAACATTTTAGGTCAAACAAAAGAGTTTTGAATTTTTTTCTAGTAATAGGTACCTATTGGTTTCTTTGTGTGGCACAAAGGAGAAGCCTTTTATTTTTTTCTTAACGATTTGACAAATTAACCGGCCATTAGAGTGCAATTTAAACAGTTATTTGTTAGCATTACATTATACGAAAGAACTGAAGGTCAAATACATATATAAGTCCGGTTAAGATGAATGGCGCAACAGCGTATAGTAATTATTCGTCAATCATACCTTTTTTTAACCCAAACACCTGTAATTAATTTTCTAGTAGGTGCCGAAATAAGAAGAAAACTATGAACTTGGTAAAACCGAACAGGCGGAACAGGACAAGCGAAAGGTATCCCTTTGTCGATTTTTATCATTGTAGCGTAAAAGCATGTTTTAATGGGTATAGGGGATTAAAGTCCTGAATTTAATCGTATTATTTTTATGTAAACTGCGTTAAGTAACTTTGGTGGATTACGTTATTTAGTGAGTTTGCGTTATTTAGTGATAATTTTATTTTGAATTAAAATACGTTTGCAGTATGAGATGCAGTTTGAAAATATCATTACATTTTTCCAGTATTGTAAGCTAAATGTGATAAGTAATATGAAGATAAGAATATTAAATATTTTTAGCAAGAGTTACGCAGTTTGGTTTTGATGGGGAAATTGGTGAGATTAAAAAATGAATTTATTGGACATATTTATCCTACGTTCTCACCCTGTCAAAGTAAAACTGTCAGATGAGGTAGATCAATTACAGAAATGATGGAGTGGGCACCACTCATGGTGATTTGTGGATGATATACAGAGCATTCATAAGTACCGGATTATTTTCCACCCTCGACGAATTGCTCTACAACAATATCCAGACGAACCCGATCTTTCTAATACATTTTTTTTTTCAATAAGATAGAGGGCAAATCATTACGGAGCACCTATCTTAGCCTAGATATATTGTTTTTGGATAAGAAGATGGCCAGTTGAGTGGCCAGACCGATCACCAGATCTGACACATCACGACCTTTTTTAGTGGAGGTATTTAAAAAGTAAAGTACATGAGTTTGATTAGGTACATGTATTTGAATGACTTCAAAAATCGAATTCATCAAGGAATACGACGCATATCTCCAGACGTGATTGATAATATTATTTGATTTAGGGGGTTTGTCAGAGAAGCTGTTAGAAAACAAATTAGTTCCAACTTTGTTAAAAATAAAATTAATACCAAAAATGTCAAGAAAGACAAAAACATTGTTAAACAATTACGGAGAGAAGGATTGTTTTTATTTAAAAGCTGACAAGGGAAATAAGGTTGTTATCTTAGACAAAAATGATTATTTTGAAAGAGTCGACAATTTAATTAATAGTGGTCCTTATAAAAAATTGTCAAAAAACCCTTTGCCAAAAATGACAACGGAAGTTAAAAAATCTTTAAAAGAATGTAACAACCTTATTACTCCTTCACTGAATTACAATTGTCAAATCCAGTAATACCTAAATTGTATTGTTTACCAAAAATACATAAACCAGGAAAAGCTGTAAGACCAATTGTCTCAGCGATAGGATCCCCAACTTATAATCTGTCAAAATGGTTAACGAACGAGTTCGAAAATTATTGCACAAACAAGTTTTTCAGTTGCAAGACGGTGAAATTTTGTCTCGTTTGATGTATGCTCATTGTTTCCAAGTGTTCCAATCCTGCACACTTTGTATTACTTCAGGGAATTACTCGAATTAAATGGTTTAGACGATAAAATTATTAAGGAATACATTCGGCTTACTAGTATTTGTATGAATCAAAATTGTTTTGATTCATACAAAGACATAACAAGACGTCCAGTTTTTTTTTATATTTGATAATGCCACATCAAGGGGATTAAAATGTATAAAATTGCAAATGCGATTAAACTGAAGAATGAATGTAAACAACAAACTTTATTTTATATAAGAACTAGCGACCCGCCCCGGTTTCGCACGGTTTACGACATCACATTAGAAACCTCTAAAATTATCAGTGTTTCCCTACTATATTCTGCATGTATTATACATATAAACCTTCCTCTTGAATCACTCTATCTATTAAAAAACGCATCAAAATCCGTTGCGTAGTTTTAAAGATCTAAGCATACATAGGTAGTTAGAGACAGACAGCGGGAAGCGACTTTGTTTTATACTATGTTATGATAACTATAATGCTTCACATATTAGAGTTTCTTCTTATTCAAAATCCATTGTCTTTTTGGACATTTCTTAACTAATTCATATTGTGCGAGCCTTTCTCTTTTAGTAAAACATATTTACCATTTTTTAGAATTACTTCTGTATTTGCTTATTAGTACATAATACAATCCCTATCGAGGAAAACATTTATTTCCAGTTTTGAGGTATTTTAAGGGAAAGTTACTTTTCGATAAATTGATCTTTCCATACTCTTGCATTAAATATGGGGGTTGTCATTAAAAAAAAGTCTATGACGTCATCATCTTTAAAAGATGAAAAAATTGGAAACTGCAACACAAATGCCAATTCATGTGAATTGTTGGTTTCCTAGTGGTTTAAAAAAATCATAAAGTTTTTATCGAATTTATCCTAAAAAACATCATTGTAGAATGACTTCTAAAGCTTCTGTTTCTACTAAATTTTTCATAATTTTGTCTTATTTTATTGTTCACCCACACCATTTCGAGTCTCTTGAAAATACCTCCTTACACCATGAAGTAATCACAATCAGGTTCTATTTATATTTTACTTAATTTTTAAAATGAAATAGTAAAATTTAACTAATTGGTTATTATGATGATTAGTATGCTGTGGCATTAGCATGTGTATGCAAATTGGACCTTGTTAGAGGCCAACTGTTCTTGAAGACTCGAAGTAAGCTGGCATAAAAAGCTTTTTATTTGAATACGGCATTGAACGAATGATAATAATAAGCCTGATGCTATACCATAATTGACAGTAATGGCGATTGGGAAGCAGCTGTTAAGACAAAGCTGATGAGGAAGCGACACCGTCACGGTTTATTTTAATGAAATATTTAACCTGAATAGTAGTAGCAGGCTGTCAAAAAAGTCAAAATTATTTCGTACATTGAAGTAATAAGTAAATGTTTGAAATATTTAAGATTAATGAATATTTAATAATAAGCATTGAATTATAAATATTGGGTCATATTGTAAATATATTCAGAAAAAAGATGCGTTCACTTGCTGAAGTTACTTTGCACTGATGAAGTCGAATTCTCCAAAACAGCGCTGTCTGCACTTAATGTATTGTGCCTGTTCCTAAGCTTTATTTTTTTCCACGATATTATCTTTATACTAACTCTATTTTCTTTTCCTTAGCTATTACTAGGCAGTAGAACATAAAACTATGACGTCTTGCTCTGCTTTCTGTCGAGCTCTGCTCTCTGTACTTATATTTCGTGTTCACATTCTTGTATTTACTCTTTTTCCATCTTCTTATTTAAACTACACTGAACTGATGCGGTTCAATAAGCCGAAACATTGCTGGTTGTAGTTTTTTTATTGTTTCCTTTCCAAGTTACAAATTTTTTTTGTTAGTGTTTAAATTTGCCAGGTTACAAGGTGCAATATCCTGAGACATTGCTGGTTGCAATTTCTTTTTTGTTCCTTTTCCAAGTCACAGATTCTTGGTAGTGTTTAAATTATAAAATATATGTATACGTCCTTGAACATAATAGATAGACCACACTTCACGTGTGTCCTGATTACTAGAAGCATGTTGACCTTCAGTTAAGATTGTAAGAAGTATTCAGTAATCCAATAACTATTTTGAAGCAGAGGGGAAATCCATCCAACGTTATGTCGTTAATTCCATGTTACGTGTGATAAAAAAATAACTATCTGTTAAATAAATAAATGTACTTAAAAAATGTCCATATGTATAAACAATATTCTAATATTTTATTACATATTGGGCATGTTTTTTTCTGTATCAACTCTTCTGTCAAAAAATCCAATCTAATAAGTTTGGTACTGTTAAAAACAGCAATTTTCATGAATTTTAAAAATAATATATCCTGGCCATTCCTAATTTAAAAAAATGGGTTAGACGATCTTAAAAACTGCTCCTAATTTGAGGGTGTTGATGAAAATTGACTTGCTTGACATGCTTTCTTGCTCAGAACGAATTGCAGATTAAAATTATTATTAAATACATATTATATTCAAACACAACAATCACTATCACTAACAATCTAGACTAAAACACTATCAAAATAACAACTAACAAACACAACATCACTACTCAAACACAATTGGTTTGACTAAATAAGTTTTTTAAATACCTTCAAAAGGGCTGCAACTTGCCATAGGCCATTTAAAGTTATTGGTCACATGTGACGTCATCTATGACGATTACGTCACCTGTTACTTAGGGAAGCTTACAACAGTTTATTTTCACTCTCCAAATTTCAGCATAGCTGTTCAATTGATACGAGAGGGGAGAGAACTTTTGACTAGCACTGTATATGTAATCTGTATGTTTTTATCGGTTCTAGTAAGTACATTAGAAATATAATACACATACATACGTATGTATACCCTAGCTTGAAATTAGGAGTGCTGGTAACGATTTAAAATAATTTTACAAGACTTTAATTGCCTTTTAAGATGACATTATTTTAGATTTTAGATTATAGATAATTACACATAATTTAAAACTAAACACATTTTTGAAATTTACTTTTTATTTATAGGATTTTATTGAGTCCTATTTACTAATACTATTACTAATCTTTACTTCAATGTATGTATGTACCTACAACATTTCAGAGACACCAGTGACACTATTTTGATATCAAACACAACACAGAATCGTATTTTGTCTACCGCCGACGTCATTTTGAGACCATAGGAAACATTCAAACGGCTGTAACCGACTAGTTGATGGCTATTCCAGTATATGAGTTCCTATGACTGAAGAGTACTGCTATGAGGAATGGAAGAACCGTATCCAGCGCTTTGTGACATTATTTCTCATTACTTAATTTACACACCTCGTATATACATCATATCTGTAAACGAATGTGTACATTCGTTTATAGACTTCATATTGCAAAATCTATTATCGCAAATTGTTCCTGTAAATGCTAAAATGGCTGTCGGATTCGTTATCGTTTGTATTAGTTGTTAAGGTATAATTTAATCGCAGGCAACCTTGGTGATCATGTAGTAGACGAGTGCTTTGTTCCATACACAGCCATACTACGCACATAAAAAGCTTTTTCTTAAGCCATTGTTGACACGCTTGCTCCTTGTCTGACATTTCGAAGTCTGAATTGCAAATAGAAATAACCTCCACTGAGTAATCTCGCGGTTTCTTTCCCTTTGCTAGGCTTACATTGTCTGAGCTTTAAAGGTAACTTGACTGTTAATTTCTATTACCTTATGCAAATCTTGTTTGTTTATTAAATCGAAATATGTACAAGTTAATAAAGGAAATTTACTTAGTTACACCATTTTATATATAAAGGAATTGTAATTTTCAAAATGTATTATGTTCCTACCAACTGTGACTAGAATTTGACATGTATAAAAGAATGAAAACTACACGACGCACAGTGGGAAAAAGTACCAGTCTGAGCCTTCAAAACTAAAACAGTAATAAACATTTTTATTCATTTTTTTGCGCTAGCAGTAACTTCTTTTAGAAACACTAGTTTTTTGACATCGTTGGAAAGGTCCTCTAATTTGGAATTTATTTGCCAAATACCATTTTTTATGTTTTAATTTCTATGAACTATCACCTAATACGTGTGATTCATAGTATATCTTTGCAAAACAGTAGACTATATTTTTCAATGAAAGATCATAAATCATAATTAGTTTTTGTATTTTTTTTTTGGATAGGAGATATATCAAATGTGTCATCCTGTTCATTACAGTTCTTCGTGCCCTACGTTTTGCCACAAAAATGATTCAAATTGGAAAGTAATAAATAGAGCTCGGAGGTTAATAATAGATGCATACTTTACCAGGGGCGGTTCCAGGATGCCACTAGCAGTAACTGTACAAAATGTCAAACAGGTTTTACCTTATACATGTGATGATGATTATTGTATCCCAACTAATCTGCAAAGGAACAATAGTCACAAGACACAGAACTTGTATTCATACGGTAACAAACGTTACAACTTGTCCATACTGCCACTTGAGTTTCCATAAATTATTATCAATAACTGTTCCATATGTTCAGGAGTTAAGCTCTGGCGCCTTTCACTTAAAATAGCTGCCTGTACCCTTGTGCCCCAACGAGTCACAATTGGCTCTCCTGGTAATGGTCTCTGGTAGAACGTCTGAAAACGTTTTCTTCTGGATGGTGTTTTCACAAATACTTGTTTCACATTCGCTATAAGGCTATGAATATTAGAATAACAGTTTCGTACTTCGGTGGAGCCCATGTGCCAAACATGTAACATGAATCTAATTGGTATATATCCTGAAAGCTAGCAGATGCCCTTTCATGGTATTGGCCTCATCCAGTCCCCCCCAACCACTACGTTAGCTATGCTCTGTCCTTTAACATCTGTTGTTTCGATAATAATATAAATAAAGCCAGATAGGTGTATCATTTTTTATGTCCTCACACAATGGTGCTATGTATAATCGTCTAAAATTTCTCCAGGCAGGCTAACTTCGCCATACTTTTTACTCGCAGCGTTCTGGATAAATTGTCTAAATAGTAGAATGCAGGCTTTCACGGCTGTTGTCCAATGGTGAAGTTGTTTCTTCCGGGTTTTGCCGCGGTCGTCTAAATCGACTTGACGTTTCGCTGATCATGCTGTCAGCTTCTTCAGAAGGTTTCTAGAAACTCACAGTCTTTAAAGAGTTACTATTTTTTTCGGATTCAGCGGAAAAAAACTCTTCGATAAAATGTAATCCAAGCCAGATAAATGCCTAAAAAACGGTTTTTTGGATTTTTCCACCACCTAAAATTAAATTTAAGCAGCACCACGTAAAAGAGCGTCAAAAACTACAAAAAAAAAATTGCCTTAAAATTTGGCCAATGGAAAGCGTCCTAATATAAGGTAAATATTGATTGAAATATTCAAATAATTTTTTCTGAGCGCCATTTGGAATAAAAAAATTAAAAACAAATTGAGCATATTTGTAACAGAAACATGCAACTCTGTGATTTTTTTGGCTTCTAGAGCTTCTAGAGACGACCTAGAGGCCTGAAAATCTAGCTGAAGGAGTCTTTCTATTTATACTTCCGACCTGCCAAACCAGAACCTCGATTAGTTCAATGGCCGATTTGACCCCTTACCCGGCTATAGCCTTTATTACTTACAATTAAATTTTAAATGTACCTACTTGAATTGATAATGATAAGAATTTTAAAATATCAGCCGAGACATCAACAGTAACTGTCAAGAGGAAACAATTAATCTTCTACATAGCGGAAATGTTTACCAGCCACGTGAAATGTGTTTACTGCATGTTAGTTAAGAATTCAAAAGAACTTTATATCCTGTACTGTAGCAAGAAAACATTTGAATTACGCAGTTCCTCTGCAGTGAGTGATGAGTAGGGTCCGGAAATGTGTCCTGCAACGCAGGGCTCGGCACTATAAAACTCTATGATAATGACAGTATAAGACCCACCGCACCCACAGACGTCGGTCAACTATAAATTTTTTTGGAAGACGCCGCAGACCGACTGACAGTAGGTCTTAGGTTAATCGGAGATAACTCGCACACGTACAGATTAGTCGGTGGCGCGTTTAGATAGACTTTGAACGGGGGCGATGCATGTGCAAAGATTATTGTACGTTGCAATATGACTAAAACGTAGAACAAGAAGAAAAAATATTTTTTTAGGATGTTTTATTTACCCACTTACTAGTCAAAGTTTATTGAAATGAAAGTTTCATATACTATTTGATGATCTTACATCCAACACCAGATTATGACTATGTGGTACGCTACTGACCACGCATTGTATTTCGCTCAGCGCCGACTAAATTGTAGTTCGTGTGCGTTAACTCATAAGGGTGCATTTGTTCTATTTGTTAGCGACTCGTCACAGAGTCGGTGACAAAAATGGAACAATTTCCAACTTTTTAAGTGGGGCCGTCTTTTTAGTCTGTCGTCTGCGATGTCTCATTTAAATGTGTACGTTGCATTCATACATACATTGTAGGTGACCGATAGTCGGTCGTCTGCGGTGGGCCTAAACCCTGTTTTTTAAGCGCCTTATATTATATTATGTACGCGTGTATTTCTTGCCCGTGATACATACGGCATTGACCTTTCCCGAAAACGCTTCAGATCCCGCTTATGCGCAGTAGTACGCCATCTCGCCGCGGGAACAGAGGATACTCTACACGCGGGCAGACAAACATTCCGAAGCCTAGTGATGAATACTTCATATGAAAATATATAGTGGTGTCGAATATTGTAATATAGTGTTAATTTATTAACCACTTTCAATTTAACAATTTGACACTTTTGTTTGCCGATTAACAAAAAACATATATTTAATTTTAAAAGGGGGAACATTGTGTTAATACTGCATTATACATTGTTTGGGATTGAATGAATTAACATATTTTTGTATCTGCAGAGTAAATTTCCTGGGTGACAGTTTTTCTTATTTTCCATAAATATTATGTTGAATCATATTCCGTATTATAGTAACAGAAATGTAACAATGATTGCATTGTTTAGTATATATTTTAGTGTATTTTTTTAAAATTCCATATCAGTTAAAAAGAAAACCCGAGGCACTTATGTTTTGAGGAAAAATATGTATTTGATGGGTTTAGCAACCAATCGTTTTAGCAACCAATTTTAAAAAACCATATGTTGACATGTTTATAAAAACACTTTTATAAAACATTCTCTTTGTTTTTTACAAATAAGAATAAGAAAACTGAAGTAATTTCCTGTGTTGTAACGTTCATTTTACCAATGAACCTTCCACGTTAAATATGTAGCAATCCATAAGTTCAGAAGGATATATAAAATGTTACAGAACCCATTGAGGATACACCACTGGATCGTCCCCTGTATTTACCTCCTAGTGCTTGGATAAAATTATCTATATGTTCTTAATCCTACATAAGTTAAGGCTTGTAGTATAGTACCAGGGCATTTACTAGATTATATTCGAAATCACATAACAGGTGGTTATAGTTCCAGGCGAAATAAAAGTTGGGAAATTGTAAGGTTATATAGTGGTTCCATAGTCTAAAGGCATATTTTACCTGGTTGAATAAGCATACATATTAGTCCTAGACATCCTGTAGTGGGCATAAACACCATAGGTTACATCAAGCAATGCATACAGTATTCAAATGTCGCAATTAATTAATAAAATGTCTAGCTAATATAATTGCTAGTTCAACTAAAGTCGGAAGTGTCAAACCACAGATCACAGAACGAGTTAAAGTGTGCGATCTGCGATCTGGTCACCAAGCAACCTAGCGAGTTCCATGCCTTTAAGGTGTTTTCGAATGTAAGATGTTTAGGGTGTTTTCGAATATAAGATTTTTTAAGGTGTTTTCTGAAGTAGAATTTTTGAGTGTTTTAGGATATAATATTGTTAAGGTATTTTCCCCCTGGCATACTTAACATGTCAATTTCGTTCTTGTTCCTTTCGTCTTCTATTTGTTCCTTTGTTCATGATCAAGGCGGTTCTAATCGTTACTGACGGTAGAGCAATTAGAATGCACCTGATATGGGTAATTACTATTCGTGATGTGATTGGTCGTACCGGAGTGGGGAAGAATGAGCGATTGTAGAGGGCACTGTTTCCGTTTTCCGTGGGGCCATGTTGAGAGAAGGAGAAGGGCAAAGATCGAGCACAGTCCCGGGTCCTTTTGATTGAGCTGCAGTCATCCATGTGGTGAGAACGCTAAGATTCCGAATTAGTGATGTTTCCAGTTTGTTAGAGGCTTTGGTAGCCCAGGAAAGCTGAGGTTTTTTGGAAAATCACCCTTTAGTGGAAATGATCTATCCACATGGTTGATGTTAGGTTAGAAATGCAAACTGCATCTCTGAAGCCGGGATTTAAAAAAACTCTGTGAGAGGTTGTTTCTGGGATCTCTAAATGCTGCTTGTTAACATGAGGTTTACCATCACAAGGATCTAGTTGTACGTGATACCAGAAACTGAAACTTCGCTCTCATCTCGTAGGGTTAACGAAAAGAAGGGCGACTCTCTGCAAACCTCTGCAGCCGTTGCACATTGAGCGTTGTTGATTATTGCTGTACGTTGGACGTTGGTGGCCCATTGAACGTTGGTGGCCCATTGAACTTTGGTTGCACATTGTATGTTGGTTGCATTTGGCCGTTCTTTTGTTCTGGAGGTGTCCGAAGAATTCAGCTTCCGGAGTAGAGGTAGTAACCACCTGACACTTAGAGGAAATCAGAGGACGATTTGGTGAGAACGTTACATGTTGTTAAGTTTTATATCCAGATAAACAATCTAACAATTTGGTAAAGAGACATGTCTTCATGGTGTTAAGGATTATAGGCTAAATTCATAAATTTAAATTTAACTTAGTATTGTATACTCAGATATATATATATACGAAACATTTCACCTGCTGCGTAGTCACAGCTTAATATTCAGTACTCAAACGGTATATATATATCTTATTTAGTTTGTATGACTGCTGGCGCCCACGTTGAATTATTTTTTTGTATCCGTTCTATGTACATTTAAATATATTTACATTTTTTTAATTAATTAAGGTTAAGATTTTATTGCGAACCCATGCCCTGCTCTCCCATCTAAGTCACTGAGACCGGACAACAGTACTGTCATCTCTTGAGCTAAACTCGGATGAATGATGCCTCATTTTATATGAGGAACTCATTGGTCTGAGTGGCGCTAAAGAGAGGACGGAAACTGTAACAGTGTTGACGTAATAATGAAAGGTGGTACAACGAATTCGGTATTGCCTTATATCAACAGAGGAAAGCTTATAATTAACTAAGTTCTATCGTATCACGTTTTCGCAGCAAAAAGAAATATGTAGGAGTGGTACTAATCTTGAGGGTCAACTAGTACATTATTGAGTAGGATATTTTCCTGAAGTCTTTATTATGAAATTATACAAATATTATATTACGCGTGACTGTACAGATAGGACATTAAAAAATCATTAAGTTATAGTACAGTTTTATTCATTAGATGTATTAGATAATCCCATTTTGCATATTCCACGAAGCTTCCATACGAGAAAATTGTTAATCAATTTTTTAAATACAGGATTTATTAATTTTATTAAATAAATGTATGTAAAAAGTAAATTAAAGAATAAGCACTCTTCAGGGTCAGATAAAATTCCGATGTTCTTAATAAAAAAGGTATTAGAAAATATAATCCATCCCTCAACCTACCTAATCATTTTATCTTTTTTTAACTGGAAGCTTTCCAAATTATTTAAAAAGTAGGAAAAGTTAAACCAATTAAAAAAAAAGACTATCTACACCGAATGGAGAACTATAGACCTGTTACAATTCCACCTGCTGTCTCCAAAATCTTTGAATATGATTACTTACATCGCCTATTAAAATTTACAGAAACAGAATACCTATTACAGATCACCAACAAGGATTCTAAATAGGAAAATCTACAGGAATTACAAAAAATAATACAATACATCGAGGCTGGCGAATGATACTAATTACTAATAATTTTACCAATAGGTACTTCCGACTTTTTATAAAATTTACCATTGGCACCATCCACCATTAAAAAAATTACAATCCTAGAGCCATCCAGTTTCAAAACAATGACTACACTTTAAATTTACATGTTTCGAAAAGTTTTGAATGAAACATTAACAGAATACATAGGACGTTCTGATATATTTAAAAATAATGAAATAATTTAATTTATGAATTAAAATATTGTTTTGTGGCTTTGCGATTTTGAATTGTTAAGTTTCAATTGTTTTGTAAGCTTAAAAGATGATGTACAAAATGTACTAAATCTTTGTCTCGTATAATAAACCCTGTAGATTGGCGTCAAAGTACAAATGACGACCCTGTATGTCCGTTGAAAAATATGGCGAGTATGGTGGTTGCGCAGTTTGCCCCTATTTACCCCAACCATCCCCACCTTACTTTACTGTTACTATTTTTTTGCGTACCTGTCACCACCGACCTTAGTTACTTCGGCCGATTAAAGTTCACACAGCAATAGGAATCGTATTAGAGACTATGCACATTTCGTTAAGTGCATTACGTTATAATTATATGTGTCAATACGTGTCGTACTCTGTCTCGAAGCAGTCAACAAATTCACTATTGACCACATTTGAGTATTATGCAATAATGCAAGTAATTACTATAATCTAAGATATGCCTTTATTTAGATAAAGAATTTTGACTAGTGCGCTCTAAAGCTTAAACACGTGTTTGATGACGTACATAGGTTTTTATTTTGTATGAAGGATATGTATGTACATATGTATATAAAACAATTTAACAATCAAATTTTATATTTATTCTACCAAATATGACTAACCCATTAAAACAAATATATTTTTTATAACTAAATGTAATCTATCATATTCAGTTTTTGGAATTAACGTTAAGCTTAAAACATATATTACATATGAAAACACGATATTATACATAAATTTCGCGTGTTCACAAAGCAGGAAATACTTTAGCAATCCACCAATCAATTACACTTTAATAAAAACATCAACTCGATCCATTGAGTGCTTATTCTTTATCTATATGATGGCTCTAATTGCATATATAAAAACAGTAACCATTTAAAAAATTTAATAATATCTTGTTCGATCTTGATTAAGGAATATATTTTACAGTTGTAATAAATTATGAACGACAAAGTTTTTGATCTGTTTACTATATATAGTGAGAGCGAAAAATCTGGAATAATTCCAAATGTCAGACGTGTGGATTTTAATATTTTCTTCTACACCTTTTGTTCGTACCTTCAAAATTTGCACCTCCTTCCTAACACTTTTCTATCGGGAAATAAAAAGTACATTATTTATGAGCACAACCATGTTTTGTTGTGTATAAAACGAACCATTATGAAAATAATAACCAGGAAAAAAATATCAATTTATTTGCTTATTTATTTCGTAAAAGTTGAGAAATAAAACTTTAATGCATTATGTTAACAAATTCATGTTATCATCAATAACAATTAACTTTAATTTGCATTTATTAAATTGCACAAAGCAACAAATAACCCATTAACATGAATTGTTACTAGGGTCCGGAAAAGTATGCTGTCACGCAGAGCAGGCACTATACAAATATGATAATTAAACTATAAACCTTATTTTTTTCAGCGCATATATCTTGCCCCTGTATACCCACGGCACTGACCGTGCGTAGAATGCCGCCCCCAACGAAGTTCCATGCGGGAACCCAGGACGCCGTAATACAATTTCTCCGTAAGATAGCAAGCCGTTCCGATTCCTGTCCTCCCTTCCGTCCGCCGCAGGAAGGGAGGACAGGAATCCAATTAGTTCTCTATCTGCCGTAGGTGTAAATGGGTCGACTGCCGCATTGATAACAATTTTTTTGTCGCGAGTGACTAACTTGTGTACTGTATATACAGCATACAGTCGTCACGGTAGACTGAAACAGATTATTGAAAATTACGACGATTTTAAAATAGACGTATCACATATTTTATGTATTCCTTGCAATCATCGATATATATTTCGCGGTCGCCGAGACTGTGAAAGACATTTATACTTGAATAAGCATAAAAAAAATAGCTGGCATTGTTACAAAAGAGTAATTTTGGTTTGGTTTGTGCCTAATGTTTTTCGTTTGTAACCTTTCGTGAAACGTGGTCGACAATATCCGATTTTCCATTGTCTACTAGTCATTCGTTACATAAAACATATTTACAGAAGGCATAGCAACGTATCGCATGTCGTAGGAAATATTAAAGAAGACATACGCAATAAATTTTGGCGGTAATAAGGTCGTTAATGTTCTGATACGAATTTTAGGTGTTTCAGATATTTCGCCCCGATATTGATAGCCAGTAAAAGGGTTTTGCAAACAACGGCTAGAAGTATTAGAAATAGTAGTAACACGTGCATTGTCCTCTGTAGATGTAAAAAATAGTAATGTACAGATGTTAATGACAACAAACAACTGTGCGAAATTCGTGAAAATAATGTGCGTGGTGTGTCGTCCCCTGTCCATGTGAACTATTTTGCGTTTGCACCTTTAACTTCAGTAGATATGGAACGATCATTTTCCTTCTACAGCCATATGTACGTTCCAAATCGCTCACGTTTAACGAGAATACATGCAGAAAGGTTGTGGCAACGTACACTTAAGCAATGAGGACAGTCGGTGTTTCTAAATGACAAGTAATACCTATCTACTTAAATTATTAACACATTTTTACTCCTTTTTGATCTCTCATATGTCATCTTCCGTCAATAATATGACGAATTACGAGTTCGGCCCTGTGTTACAACACACGTTCCGAACCCTAATTATTACATAATAAATAATTACAAGAAAATGATAAAAATAACAAAAGTAAACAAACTGAGATCCAATTTGTTATTAATCCAACAAAAACAGTGGCAATGTGCATAGGTACTAAGCATCAAGTAGCTAGGGCAAAAAGAAAATCAATTTGTAGACATTATGTTAAATGATACTATTGTAAAATTGAGTAATAACGCTAAGAATTTAGGAGTGATAATTGATGAAAATTTAAATTTTGAAAAACACGTGCTAGGAAAGATTAGTAGTTGTTATGCAAAATTCAGATCAATTTGGAGATATAAATATGTACTACCTCAAGAAACGAAATGAAACTTAGTAAACACAATAATATTAAGTTACATGGACTATGGCAGTGTTGTATATTATAACTTCCTCACATGTGAACTAAAAAATAAAATACAAGTACTTCAAAATACTTGCCTGATATACTCAAACACAAATATTAGCAGAAGTGAGCACATTACTCCACACTATGTACAAATGGGCATTCTTAAAATAGAATATAGGTTTTCTCTATTGTATGGATCACTTATATATAATATATAAGTGATCCATACAATATAAATTATATATAATTTCACAGTTGTTTTCAGTACACTGCTCCTACAATTATAAATAAAAATTATGAAATATTTCAGAACAAGACAATTTAAATTTTATTACAAAAACTATTTACTATTAGTCCAAAGTGTTAATTAATACGAATATGTGTTTTTTTTTGCTTATTGTTATTATGCTTTTGCTTATTGTAATTATATCTTGATTATTGTTGTTATTGTTATTATTACTGTTATTTATGTTAATTAATTTTTATTAATTTTTATTAATTGATTTTTAATAATCTTCTGTATGTCTGTTCTTCTATTACTACTATCTATGTACATTTTTCAAATAGGTTATATCAGACTTTATCTGTTTGTATCCGTGTTAATCTCATTTTAATTGTGTATTATTTTTTGTTTTTACTTATCGTTTACTTTTATATATGTTTTAATTGTAACTAATTTGTGAAGGCAAGAATGAAAAACGGTTTTACCGAATTTCTTTGCCTTTTGGAATGCACTGTCTTTTCTTAATTTCTAACTTTTTTCAACATTTTTTTTTACAAAAATGTGTATAAATTCCAATAAACATTATTTATTATTATTATTATTATTATTATTTATTTGTTCTTATTAACCCGTTCTAAAGAGAATTATAATATATGTATCTCACAAAGTTAATTATTAATGAAAGCTCTTTACTTATTTTTGTTATGATCGTTAAACATAAAAACAAATAGACTAAATTTTATTTTGTAGTAATTAGTAGTAATGTAATTAAGAATTCTAGTACTCATTACAATTATTACTAGAAATAACAATATAGATATATCGAGAAGAAAATATATACCTTGTATTCACCCTTGAAATAAAAGGATTTAAAAAAAAAACATGCGAATGATGTCACAACTGAAAAAGTGGTGTCGAGAAAATTTTGACAAAAATATGCTTTTGCATATGTTGTCAAAATGCAAAAAGAAACAATTAAAATCGACCTATCTCGAAACTTTCTTCTAAATATCGTATATACTGAAATTATTAATTTTATTCCGAACACACGGTATATTAGTTCACTGTTGATATAATATACATGGATATATTGGATTGTTGACATTTTAATTATTACTTTTTAACTATTCCTGTTTTTACCCATTAACAGGATCTGAAATGCGAAATACATATATGTATCACGCGAATACGTATTACTTCATTACCTTCAATTATATTTCTCATGGCAGTCTTCTACCATCCATACTTTGTAGGTTTATAAGTCGACCTTGACAGTACAACTACCGCACATTTGAACTAGACGTGAAGTCAAGGTTGGCCAACCATTGAATATATTCTGTAACCGCTCAATAAGGCTGGTCCCCAGGGTTTGTCTCAGGTCAAACAAGGCACCGACACCTTTTCTTTGTGTGTGGCCAGTACCGTTTGTAAATAATTTAGCAGCATTTCAAACAGACGAATCATCGTTGTTAGCTGTTAGGAACCAGGCAACTTAGGGAGGAACTATCGGTCACTCCGTTATCGCTAAACTAGATCAATATTGACAGTATAGTGTCAACATTTGATCACCTCGGGATCTGCTTGTAACTGGTAAAATAATTAGCGGACAGATAAGAAGGTGCTAAAGATAAAGAATTTTGTGGTAACATATTTGCGTAAATCTTTTTTTGTTACGCTATGTGTACCAAAAAGGGCTATTATTGGAGAAACTATAATTAGTATTACATTCAATAATTTAATTTTTCGAAAGAAATATAAAAAAAAACAGTATTACGGTATTTTAATATTATCTACTTGGTGAACAATACTATCTGACCTGAATTCGCACTTTATAAAGAATTATGTATGTAAACCTTATACTCTTAACCCTCTGATTGGCTACAGAGTCTGCGGAACTCACTTGTCCCCACTTTAAAATGGGTGTGGGGGGCACATGATGAGGAGGAGAGAGCTCAGCCGTCCAGTAGCTTCCTGGCTTTTGAAGACGAAGTCTGCTTTCATCCTTTGACTTTGATAAATGCCCTTTGTTCTTTTTCCGATATAAATTTAGCTCTGGACTCTTTAGCTCTGGACGCCATGGAAGACATTCAAGTCAATCATGTCCGGACGAAGGTTTTTGGTTCTCAACTACTGCATCCGTTTTGACAACTCATGACAGGGAAACTGAGAAGATCACTGATCGAGCAGCAGCAATTTCGGCTATATTCAATGCTTTCGTCGAAAATTTTCAAAAGACTTTTCTGGTTGGAAAAAATGTAACAATAGATGAAACATTAGCGCATTTCATGAGAAGCATGTAAATTCAAAGTTTACATGCCCAACAAACTCTGTAGTACCACAAAGTGTGAAAAAACGTGTAGTTAGTCAGAGGGTTAATTAGCTTGTTGACGTAGCTTGGCTATCACGCACTGGAGAATATTCGTAAAAACTTTGTAGCATCAGATAAGTTTCTATGGCTGTATCCGAGAGACTTGTTCTTTTATATATGCTTATATTTTGAGAACGACCATATTATATCTACTGATGCAATACAGGCATAATTAACATACTCTTTTCACTAACGGATCTGTAGATGTACCATCACAAATGTGTCTTGATTTGGTAAAACCGTTGTCTTTCTTTAATACACTTTCGAATTTATTTTTAACTGGCTCGGTTATTGCCTCACCTATAGCTTGTAAAAGCGAATTTACTTCGTCCACTATTTGTAGTCACTCCGCTAACGACAACGCACTGTTCTATAATGTTTATATGTCATACAAACCTTTATAGTTACTATGAATTGTTTTTAAAGAGGTTTCAACGGACACATCTTGAGATTTGGTCTGGCTCTCCTTAATAGCTGCAGCTTTGACAGGATTGAATTGTAAAAGAACTAAGTTTTTATTTACTGGTAATGTCTCGTCTTAATCTACTAACTCACTAGGTACTACTAGTAAGTCACTGCGTAGAGTTGGTAGATAGTTACGTAATGTTTGACAGAACTCACTAAATTGTTGTTTGTCGAGTACATTCAGGGGTATATCACAGACACTTAGCATTAAAAGTAAGTCGAACATAAACTGCATACCTCTTTTTTATTTTTATGTTTCACACTATTTATGTGACAGCTACAATCGCGTTGGTCCCTACAGAGAAGTTTTGCCTTACACACTCTACACATTACGGTCTCGCCATCATAAAATAAATCTTCGAAATCACCGATGAATTTACTCACATTGTCGGCAAATTGTATTTATTTAGGCGTTTGATTTTATCAAATCCAGGCTGTTCAAGCATCTTCTCCACAATTTGAAAATAATGTACACGGCCAACACAGTAATTTATTAAAAGTTAAAGAACCTCTTAGCCATTTGCATTTATTATACCACGTATTAACAAAACTACGAGCCGGCTTACTCCTTGTTAATTAAAGTTTTACTTAGATCTGGCAGCGGTACTCTTAAATCTTTAACAAATAATTTATCCTCATAAGACAGGCGACTAAATGTATACTTTATATGATACTCAACAGTATCATTGCAGATTCGAATATTTATTTGAGTGTCATGATAACTCGTATTGTGATTTTTATGAAACAAACTGCTACACTCGCCAGTCCATTATAATTTTGTATAGTTAATTAAATAAAACGTTCAAATAATGACTTTCGTAAGTAATATGGTACACTTTCAATAATTATTACCCTCCTATACCACTCAAAAAAACCGGCAAGAATAACTGCACTTTCCAACTAAAATTTCCAAAACACAGAACCTTGTTAGGTTCATGAAATAAAATAACTCGCTTTCTGGGCTGGAGCGTGTGAGAGGTGGGAGGTGGGCGTGTTTGCCTCCGCTATGCAGTTCCTTAAATGACCTTTAATACCAGTGGAGTTAAAGGTTAAATTTGTTAGCAACGCATGTGATTGCGAAACGCGCAGGCCCCTATTCCGTATAAATATATATATATATGAAAACATTGGCATCGGAGGCTTGCCACCACGGCGATAAACTAGGCGCTGGGTCGTTTATGAGTGCAGTAACTCCTTTGCCATATGTTCATTAATATTTTTATTTTTAGAGATTAATTTTTACCCGATATATGAATTTAAAAATGAAAGGTAAATAAACACCTCCAATGCACTAATTAAAATGCTAAAGTCTGTCAGACCGTCGGGCGAAGTGACTGAAGTAAATAATCCGCCTGCCGCGCGCCATAGATTTGTGGCACGATCGGCCAACCCTACTACTAACGTATTTTTATAAAATACTTCCTAAGGGAGCTGCACCCTATTACATGGATGACCTAGAAGATTTTTTTAATTTAGACCACAACTTGTGTAATAACAGTGTTCAAATAATATATTAAATTTACCCTGTGTCAACAATTTAAAACCGTATTCAATTTTAAAGCATACTTTGGGTTTGTTGAAGCGTCTGTGCTACATTTAAAAAAATCAGGGTAAGTGTCAAGTGTGATTCTTACTGCCATAGGTCTAGGCAGAGGCCTGTGTATTTACAAAACAATATTTGTTGTTCGTTATATTTAGAACAATATTGTGTAACTTACCCGCACGTGTCTGTGTTTTTGCAATTACTGTTGGAATTTATTTATTATAGTTATTAAAATATTCATTAACTGTATGTAACTCAGGATATCCAAGGTTCCCATGATGTTAATCCATTACGTAATGCTCTAGTGTCTATGGTAAGTAATAATTCCTGGTAGAGCATTCATTAAACTTCCCAGTATCTGTATGCGTTTTCATCTGTACAAGGGAAACTTCATTAAAAGTGACATAATGCAGTTGTAGGTCATGAAACAAAGATCTGCGAATAAAATACTTAAACTCAAAATAAATGAGTTGTTTGCATATCGTTTTCACATTTCTGTGTCACAAAAGATATTTTTAATACCTTTATTAAGGCCAAACAATATACATAACTCCTTTGTGCAAGACAGTGATGAAACAAGACTTTTATTTCAAAGGTTTGTGGACTAATAGGTCAGGATCATTAGCTTCGTTTGCAATATGGATATAATAATTTCGAAGATCTCAAATATATCCTGTCTACTATTCCTTATATTCTTTTTATTAACTGCTAATTGATTTATTAATATGCACAGGGTATCCCAAAAAGTAACGACAAGCTGAAAGGGGGAAATAGACAAAGTTCTGGACATGTGACAAAAAAATAGTTCAAGTGTATTGGTTCTTGAGATCACTTGAGATTGGTCGATTTTATAAAATTGATGAAAAATCGCTTCCCTAAGTTCACAATTTTGTGCCACTGCTTCAAATGAAGGTTTTATTGTTGGCAGATTGATCTGAGTAACACGATAGTGTAGTCACGATACAAAATTATTTATTATTATTATTATAAAAATAAATTTTTGAAATTCATTCTTAAGGTTTTGATTATTATCATCTCCCAAATTTGACTATTCATTCATTAAAAAAATGTATATACTACATGGAATTTACAAATGTCTCCGAAAATTGGCGCATCTAAGGCAGGTTTTAAAATGGTAAAAAAAAGTAGTAGCTATAATTGTTGAAAAAGAGATATATTGTTATTCAACCACTAGAGAGTCGCCAATTTCCAGGTAATTTTCCTATGTGAAACTCGATGTAAATTGTTTATTATTTCGGTTGTTGGTATGAAAACTGTGTGAGGATAATAAAAAAAATAATTACCTATTTCGGGTAAAAAATGCTTAAAAGCTTTGAATATTACTACCTTTTTGCATATTGAAATTAAAACAAGATAGAGCCTGAGGGACCAATATGACCAGACCGATCTCATTCCTTGGTCAGTACGTTTTACTACTTCGTTTGGGTTGTGCACTGTTTCTATATTCGTGTATTTGTACATTTTTTATATGAGTGGATATTCAAAGTAGGGCGCGGCGCGTTGATGGTACCTAAAATCTTAAAAACGAATTTCTAAATTTATTTGAAAGTACCGTAACTGTTTCGGTAACTCAGATGGCGGTTATTCAGCACAATATATGTATTATTGTCCAATATACCAATATACAGGGTGAGTCAAACTTAACGCGACAAACGAAAGGTACGGATAGGGCATGTTATTCTAGCAAAAAAGTTCTAATAAACATGTGTCCGGAAATGCTTCCTAAGAGCGCTACGGACGTTCAAAGATGGCAGGCCCAAATTGATTTTCTTGCCTTTTATTTCAAAAACTGCTCGAAATGTCCACCGTCATTTTCAATGCAAAGTTGACATCTGCGAATGACTGATTGCGCGGCTGCACGACACTCCGCTAGTGGTATTTCTTGGGCAGCTTGCAAGATCCTCGCTCGGAGACTAGCTTCGTCGTTGACGGGCTCAGCATAAACTTTGCTCTTCATTCTGCCCCAAACATAAAAATCCATAGTGGTTAAGTCCGGGGAACGCGGAGGCCAAGGACGGGGACAGTCTCGACCGCGACCAATCCATCTTCCTGAAAAATGGTTGTGAAGCCATTGCCGCACTAGTAGAGTGTAATGGGCTGGGCAACCGTCTAACTGGAACCACCTGTTTGCTCTATCAATTAGAGGCATGTCATCTAATATTGCTTCAAATTCATTTTCCAGGAAATGAAGAAAGGCCGGACCTTGGAGGCAAGAAATATGGACCAATGAGTGTATCGTCGCATAACCCCATCCAAACGCTGCACGAAAATTCATGTTGAAAATGTTGTTCTTTTTACAGCATGCGGGTTTTCATGGGCCCAAATATGCGCATTATGTTGGTTAAAGATACCACTACGGGTAAAAGTTGCCTCGTCCGTCCAAATCACCTTCCGATAGTAAGAAGCATCGTTTGTTATTTGTTCCAAGAACCACTCTGAAAATTCTCTTCTTCGAGGTAGGTCTTCAGGAAGCAAATTCTGAACTTTCTGCAAATGATAGGGGTGGCGACCATCTGCTTTCAGAGTTCGGTTCACAATGCTCTGGGAATAGCCTAATTGCAAAGAACATCTCCTCGTGCTACTTGAAGGTATTTGATCGAAGTGTTCTAGGATATTTTCTGTTCTTCGATTATTATGAAGGGGTGCAAAAATACCGTCTGCTCGCGATTTCGAAGAAGTTGTCCCAGTTTCTCTTAATCGTTGAAATGTTCTAGTAAATACCGCTTTGTCGGGCACTCTTCTCATTGGAAATCTTCGGGCGTACTCATTCACAGCAGCGCCCGCATTACCATCACAGTACCCGTAAACAAACACAATATCCGCATATTCACTTGTAGTGTAGGTATTTGGCATGTTTCCGCAATTTACTCATAAACTAACTTAAAATTAGTGACAAATTGAATTCAATCGACACGTCAAACAAGGCTGTCAAACAAACACTTTCAATTTTTATCAAGGCCTGCTTCTCTTTTTAATTAATAAGGCAGCGGAGTGAATTAATCAGTCATTCGCAGATGTCAACTTTGCATTGAAAATGATGGTGGACATTTCGAGCAGTTTTTGTAAAATTTTAGTTTGTTTTGTTTCGTTAAACCAATTATTTTAAGCAGTTTTTGAAATAAAAGGCAAGAAAACCAATTTGGGCCGGCCATCTTTAAACGTCCGTAGCGTTCTTAGGAAGCATTTCCGGACACATGTTTATTAGAACTTTTTTGCTTAGAATAACATGCCCTATCCGTACCTTTCGTTTGTCGCGTTAAGTTTGACTCACCCTGTATATTAATATTGTCCAGTAATATAGTATCCAATTTCTCGTTGACAATAAGTTTTGTCCTGTGTGTTCTAAAAAGGATAAAAGATAAAAGGTTTATTATAGTCCTTTTAATATTATAGGATATATTATCAATTTCCCAGTAAATTTTAATTAACGATATGAGTTTTTTTTTCTTAAAATTCCCCAAGAAACAAATTCCGCATTCCTTTAATTTTCGGTCAACCTCAATACTTTTTGGAATTTTATTATATCAAGAACACCTGAACGTACGTATGTAACTTTTTTCGTCTGATCTGTAAATTACAATTTGCAATATGCCAGCGTTAAATATATCCTGTTCAACTGGCGCTGAGAAGTGAAAGGTTTCGCAACGGTTGACTTTTAAGTCTCATTGCAAAATGTTCGGAGGATTACCTTGCCCAAAATTTCATCCAAATGTAGGTTACCATGTTAATCATTCGCCAACTTTTACCTATTAGCCGATTAGCCGATACTGATCGGACAGGGAGTCCATTTTCGTATTATACACCGCACAGTGGGGTATTCGGCTTCAAAAAGTTGCCAAATTGTCTTTTCATTTTTGCTCTCAAGATGTTTTAATTATGTGATGTATTATACATATTCAAAATGTTTGGAAGGATTGGAATTAAAAATTTTCTAAGGTTGCTAAAATTCTGATAATTTTTGTACTATAGTATTGATTTTTTTTTACTTCTGATAGGACCACAGCTTGTGAAATTCTGCGTCTAAGCCCAGTTGTCTAATAAGTAAAAAAAAATCATAAACGCTGATTTTATGAAAACTATAGTTACGATGGTAGAGTCACCCCACTTTACTACACTACACTAGGTGTTTCATTATAAATGGACCTCCCCTTAACCCTCCCCTTAACTTTTATATAGAGTGTCGCAGAAAAGCGTGATAGATAAAAATGTTTTTTTTTCTTATGGAATACCCTTCATCACTAAATAATTGGCCTCATCTCCCTAATTACGAATATACATAGTTTATTATACTTATTTCAAAAACCTAAGCAAAAAAATGCCTACTTAAATTTTACATGTACACCTAGTAGACAATTAATTCAAGAATGGGCTTGCAATTGTAAAGCAAAATAAAAAAAACTCCCGGTACAATATACAATTGTCGTTGTTGCACAAAAAGGATCAGACCAATCTATATGTATTAGTATGTCATCTACATAAATTACTGTTTTTTTCTTTTCATTTATTCATCGAGATTACAATTTGGCAATATAACCGATCTCGAGACGACTTCTCCTTCAACCGCTGAGCCGTTAATCAAGGCAGAGTGGGCGATTTTTTATAGGTAACAGTGCCAAGTAACTTTAAGGCCTTAGAAATTTATCAGGTTAAGATACGGCAAGGTCTGTGGATGGTCGAAGCCTCGCATAAATTTTATTTAAAGGAACCGACGTATAATACATAGGTCTGTATATTTTCAAGTGTAGAGCGCGTTTTATTTTTTCTTGTCATTTTTTGTGGCTCAGACGACATGTTCTTTATTAATGGCATCGAGATTTTGAAAGTGGCATATAGAAAATCTGTAGATGTATGTGTTGCAGACCCTATTTTTATGCAAATAAACATTAAACAAACGTTGAAAGAACGACGTGTTTTCATCTTGATGTGGGGGTGTGTAATTAAGTAACGAGACTGATTTTTTTTTATTTTATTCGAATAGAATTACAATTCAGTATTGTCTCCTTCAAAATAACTTCCTTGGGAAGCCACACAGCGCTGGAGACGGTTGTACCATTCGTCATAGCAGTGCTGGAACTCATATCCTGGAATAGCCTTCAGCTGGTCGGTTACAGCCGTTTGAATGTTTTCTATGGTCACAAAATGACGTCCCTTGAGGTGATTTTTCAGTCTCGGGAAGAGAAAAAAGTCACAAGGACTCAAGTCAGGCGAATAAGGAGGCTGTGGAGCACAGGAATGTTTTTACTGGCTAAAAACTCGTTTACTGAAATGGCGGGAAAAAAATCAAATCAGCATGCATTTGATCTTCGACTTGCTCATTCTTGCTTTTTGGGTCTTGCAGAGCTTGAAGTGTGCCATACCATGTATTGGCGCTTGGTTTCCGGGCCGTACTCAAACACCCAAGTCTCATCACCAGTAATGACACGTTCCATAAAATGGGGATCATTTTCAATCGATTCTAAATGGTCAAAACCCCTTTTTCTGCTGATGTTCTTTTGTTCCTGCGAAAGGTTTTTTGGAACCATTTTTGCGCAGATTTTTCTCATCCCTAATTCGTTAGTCAAAATCTGAAGACAATCTGAACGCACAAGATCCCAGATACCAGATACCAGATCTTCAATCGACTCTGTTCCTTCTGAGAATGCATTAAACCACCAAAAAACGTGGACTCTTGAAAAAACACTGTCTCCGTGGGCGTGTTGAAGGAAAAGTATCCGTTGCGCTGTGTCCAAGTCTGAAGCAAAACTTGATAGCACACCGTTGCTCAAAATTAATGTCACTTATCTTTTAAAACGCACCAGAAAAAACGGGTTTACGAAAACAGTCGCACAGAACAAACAAATGACTAACAAGTTCAGACTTGTACTGAAGGTGCATTACATGTTAACCTACCGCCCTTCCAAGTCCCGTCTCCGCAGTGCTGCTAGATTGAGCGCTACGTTGCCAGTCTTATTACGTAATTTACACATCTCGTATACACAATATACACATACATAACTGCAAGGCTAAATATTAAAATACAATTGCAAACTACCGATATGTTAGTTAAACCACCTTAAATATCAATATAAATGTCAAAATTACCAGGTACCACAAACATTGTATTCAATTTATATTTAAATTTACTTTTTGAAACTGTTTATATACAAGGAACAAGCTCAAACATGTGTAACATACACTTAACTAATAGTTTTACTTAGGTATATTTCTGAAAGTTCTAGAGATCTAAAATCTCACCACATTATTTTCTTCATATTTTATAGATAATTGTTTTTTTCCGTTTTCTATGATTCCCTATAAAAAATCCCTTTGTTTAAAAAAATCCTTCATGAAACACAAAATTGTGAAATATTCAAGGTCATTACCTTCATTGTCAAAATTAGTTATGTAAATAAGTTATCATTAATTTGAAGTTCAGGAGATTAAACAAACATTTTATAATAAATTTAATGTAGCAGTTAGTGTTTCAACAAATAAAAATTCAATTTTTTATATAAACATGTAAAAGAAGGAAAGTAATAAGAGATAATTTATAGAAATAAAATATTTGTTTTTTTCGAATTTATTTACGTCAATTATAATTTTTGTGATTTATGATTTTTTTTATGTTATAATTAATAACACGGATAAGCTTATGGGGAACCTTACAGTCCCGACTCTTTGGCTACCTTCATTAATGCGCATATAATTAACATTATAACTCGTTAATGAAATATTTTGTGGCGCCAGCGAACTGTTTTATTTTGTTAAAGTTTGAATAAACATTAAAACAACTAGACCAATAAAATATAATTACGTTAGCTTCTTTGTCTTATTTTAAAACTTACATTTGCTTTTGCAGCTTTGAAAGTTGGTAGCACGAATTACAACCTAACATCGGTCTGAAAGAACTGAAATTTTTGGTCATATATATATATATACGTTAAATGTGCAGCCAAATATATTTACTTAATTGGTGAAACATCATGATATTTATGAAAATGAGTTAATGAACATCAAAGGTAAGAATTTTTAATCAAAACAACAACAAAATAAAATTTTGTTGTCAAAAAAGATTTTTTGACAACAATATCGGAATGCAACTCAGGACTCATTCATATAGTTGTTAGCTACAAGTACTTCCATGTCCACATAGTGAGTATAGTATCTATGAAAACTTTTTTTTAAATTGAAAATGCCTAATATGTTCTGAAATGTTGAAATTTTGAGGTTAAGCGGAAAAAAAGAATGTGTCTGGATTGTATTTTAATGTGAATTAAAAAATATTTATGTGACGTATCGTTTAATGGGTTTTTGAGGTAGAATAATTCGATTATCTTATTAAGAAGCCTCTACTCTCAGTTGTACTTTTGTATCCATTTCCATTATAATAATAATTGTGACCTAAATTACATGGGCTATAAAATTCACATAGGTCATAAACGTTCTATAGGCCGCAAACTTTATATTAGTCATAAAAGTCACATAGGTCGTATTGGTCATTAAAATTATGAAAATGACAGTGGTCATAAAGATTATCAGTCATATGGGTCGTAAAGGTCATAAAGGCCATATTGGTTATAAAAATTATAAAGGTCATATGGCTCATATAGGTCATAAAGGTCTTAAAGGTCATTGAAGCCATAAAGGTTATAAATTCGTACAGCCATAAAAGTCATATTGACTTTAAAGATCAAATAGCCATATCCATACCTTATTTCTAACAGGGCCTATCCTAAGTTTATTGAAACTTAGTTTATGCTGCAAAATAATTCAGTAGGTCCATAAGTACAAAGTTCTAAAATATCGTAACTAAGACTGAACTGTAAAACGTTAAATTGCACACAGGTTCCTCATAATGAAAAAAATGAGTTTTGGTCCTTGCAGGTTACGCCTTATTAGAAATAAGATATCGATATAGGTCATAAGTTCATAAAGGTCATATAAATTATGAGGTGTATATGGGTTATAAAGGTTATGAGAGTGATATAGGTCATATGGCTCATAAGAAGTCAAATAGACCATAAATGTCCATGAATAGGTCATGAAGATCATACAAGTCATATAGGTCCTAAAGTTCACAAAGTTTGTACAAGTTTAAAGGTCATAAAGGTAATATTGGTCATACACTCCATATAGGTCATGAAGGTCAATCACGTCATAATAATCATCAAGGTCATATAGATCATAAAGTTCCTAGAGGTCTTAAAAAAGTTTTTTTTTAGAAGAATTTGTTATAGGGTACGTTTAGAAAAGTTACTGGTCTCCTTTTCTTGGGTTTGTTCTGAGATCCCGGCTTCCTCTGCCTACCAGTTGCTACCGATAATTTTTCCGGGCAACCGGATTAAATATTACCAACTAGAAGATTAAAAACTACTTTTGCGTCATTCTCGAATAGTTTACGGTCTACAGGAGTTATTATAATTTATTTATCCAACAAATAAATGAGGCAACCGATCCAAGAAGCCGCATTTGTTCCGGCACAAGATATGTTGGCAGCCCGTGCATCCGATGTGTAATGTAGTGTATATTTTCGTTTAGGTATTTTTGGGACGAGATAGTGCAACAGTGGTGTCCGTGACGTCGGTATTGACGTCATTCCTTTTGATGTCGACTGCTGTGAGTGCCCTGCGACCTGAATTTTACCGCCTTCCGGAAATTATGAGGCGATTTCGGACCGCCTGGCCGATGAAAGATAATTCGATGGGTAGGTATTTCGGGTCCGAAGTACCTGTCGTTAAAGGAATATTTTTAACGCGCGTTAACACATCAAGAAAGTGTTGATGTGTTAATGAGCCCGTACTAATTACGGTTTTAATTAAGGGGGTCACGGCTGGGCTGCAAGTTTCCAGGAATTCTATTTTCAGATTTCTTTCTCTGCCGCATGAGATCTGGAGAGCGTTTCCTGAAAATTTCAAGTCGTTACGAGTAAATCTGATGGAGTTCAGGCACTCAAATTGTACATACATATGGGGCAAAATTTGTCAAGTGTACCCGCCTAAAAGTTTTGGCTTCCGATTTCATGGCGTTTTTTTTTTCACAAATTGTTAATTTAAAGAATTAGCATACGGTTTCAGCTCCACGGACCCCGCGCATTGTGTTCTACGCAAAAAAATACATAGGAAACCGGTCTATATGTTTAGCTCTATATGTTCCAATAACAGTTTTTGATGATTTTAGCTATTCCTTATTAAAAGGATTAAAGCGTCGATCAGAGAAACTTTGTTGATTCATATTGTAAAAATTGGAATAATATGCATGTAATATGGTCATCACACAAGAAGCACTTGCAGAACTCTTCCTTACAGTAACATAACCTGAATTATGCAGTAGAGCAATATTTATTGGTAGGATAAAAACAAGTCAGTTAATAAATTACTAACGTTTATAATTTCACTGTATTTGTTGATTTCGAAAAAAACTTCACAAGCGAGCGACGCGCGAAACGAATGCGGTGCGCACGAAACGAATGCGGCAGCGCGCATAAAATTATTCCTTCAGCGCCAAATCGTTCAATCCCATTTTCAATGTGGATTATTTTTATAGGAAAAAAGACGAGCTTTTCATTAAAAATATTTTCAAACAAATCGAAAGGGTCGAAATTTGAAAAAAAAAGCAAAAACATTCTAACGAAAACCCATGAAAAATTTGCATTTACGAGAAAATGGAATTTTTTTCTGAAAAGTAGACTAAAAACCCCTATAAAACACGTTTTTGATTCATTAAAATCGGATATACCTAGCAAAATTTACAAATTAATGAATTTGAGCATACGTGGTTACACGGCGAAAATTCACGCCCCTATATCTTGACAACCTGCAACACTTGGAGTGCCATATTTTCAGGATTTGAAGACATCCACTCCCCCAACAAAAATTTGAAGTTTGGTTGAAATCAGAAGCCAAAAATTTTTAGGCGTGTACACGACAAATTTTGCCCCATATACATATGTACATATTTATCCCACTTGAACATGTCGATTCTGTTTATACATAGACATTTACGGAAACATAAAGCTATAAAATTGCCAAAATCGTTATTTCAGTGACGACACAATCACAGGTAGAAGTGTAGACTTTTTGCTAACTGTAAATTATGGAAAAAATTAGTTTTTTTTCGGCGTAGAAACAAAAAACTGGACGTTTTCCACGAAATACCGAACTACTATACTTTTCTCGACGCGCGTTTCGCCAGCTAAGTTCGCATCTTCAGGAGAAGATTAAAACTTAAAAAAAAAGTTTTAATCTTCTTGTAAATTATATACGCGTGTATTTCTTGCCCGTGCTATGTACCGGGTGGGCAAATTTCGATGTTTTTATAGGGTATCTCGGTAACTGTAAGGGCTATGGAAAAAATGAACCCACCTTTCCCGACCTCTTTTTTCGAGATAAATTCATTGGTGAAAACCAGAATTTGCTATATCTTTTCGTTTTCGAGTTGTAAACGAAAATTGATTTTTTTGAGTTTTCGATTGGTGTCGATAACTCGGTTGTTTGTAAAATTAGAAGAAATCTGTTTGCACGTTCTACAGGCACTTTTTTAAGTAGAATAGGATTTCCTTAACAGATTTTTTATATCTTGTGTAGTTTTCGAGTTATGGCATAAACTTCTATTTTTTTAAATGGAAACCATAGTTGGCTATGATTTAGCTAAAAAGAGGATTTTTTTATCTTTACAACGATATATAGTTTGTGGGGTCTATGATGAGTGTTTATGGGGAAACAGTTAAAAACATATGTTTTCTAATAAAGGACAGTATAGTAATTTCAATGATTTTGCACAGTAGGCGCCTGTCATTTTGAAAACAGAACAGTTGGATATTGGGATGTAAATACACAGTTACACATTACTGTTTGATTAATTGTTTATGTTTGGTTTTTGCTTGCATTATAGTTTTAAAGTTTCGATTAAAGAAATTGACAAGGCGCGATGGCGTATCAAAATTACGAAAAGTTTAATATGCTAGAGTGTTTTATTCAAAATGTATATAATTCTGAAGCTGCATCGGAAGCATATTTTAATCGCTACCCTGAAAGGAGACAACCTAATATGTCCATCTTTGGTAGACTAAAAGAAAACCTCGTTGAATACGGAGGATTTAATAAACCAAGACCAAAAAATTATCGTATTCAAGATGCTGAGGATGTTGCCATAAATGTTGTTGGTATGGTAGTCGTAAATCCTTCAATTTCAAGTAGGCAAATTGAAGCAGAGTCTGGTATATCGCGACGAAGAACACTTTCAGTTTTAAAAAAACACAAATTTAGACCTTATACAATAAGGAAACAACAACAGCTCCTTCCAACTGATCCTGAACGCCGACTGGATTTCTGCAATTGGTACCTACAACAAATTGAGCAAGACCAATTATTTTTTTAAAAATATCATTTGGACAGATGAAAGTTACGTAAGTAGTGCCGGAATTTTCAACCGACACAACAAACATTATTGGTCTGAAGATAATCCTCATCAGACTGTTGATGTTCAAAATCAAGGACGTTTCGGTTTTAGTGTATGGTGTGCCCTATATAATAACCGCATTTTAGCTTACCAACTTTATGATGACAATTTAAATGGTCAACGGTATTACAATATGATAAACTACCACATAGTAGAAGAATTTTTAGACAACTTGCCACTTAACGAAAGACGACATGTATTTTTTCAACAAGACGGGGCACCACCCCATAATACTAATTTAATCTCGGAATTATTAAATACTAATTTTGGGGAGAAATGGATAGGGAACAATGGGCCAGTAAAGTGGCCTCCTCGGTCGCCAGATCTCTCACCGTTAGATTTCTTTTTGGGGAACCATTAAAGACAATTTATACAAAAAGACAAATAATACACTGGTTCAACTGAGAGAAAATCTTATAGACTGTCTGAATTCCGTTTCAAATATTCACATCTATAATGCAACAAAAGTGTTTCAAAGCGATGTGAACTGTGCATCGCAAACAACGGACGACAATTTGAAAACTTTAGGTAAATAATCATGCTCGTATTTTTTTTTTAATCTGTCTAGTTTTGTTTTTGTAAAATATATTGTATCGTATTTTTTACATACATTATTTGTTACAAATTTGATTGTTAAGTGTGTTAAACTTTCTTGTTATGAATATGTTATAATTAATTATTAATTAGTCACTAATATGTCATAATTAGTTATTTAAGTTTAATATACCATTCATTATATACGACTGTTACTATGTATTTATGTTACTTTTCGCAGGAGTAAATTTCCATAGCAATAGTTATTATTATTAAAACATTGTTGTAACAATGTGTTACTATAGAAACTTACTCTTCCTGCAAAGAAAAAACAAAGTAAGTATACCTATACAAAAAATTAAAATTTTTAACTGTTTCCGCATAAACACTCATCATAGACCCCACAAACTATATATCGTTGTAAAGAGAAAAAAATCCTCTTTTTAGCTAAATCATAGCCAACTATGGTTTCCATTTAAAAAAATAGAAGTTTATGCCATAACTCGAAAACTACACAAGATATAAAAAATCTGTTAAGGAAATCCTATTCTACTTAAAAAAAGTGCCTGTAGAACGTGCAAACAGATTTCTTCTAATTATACAAACAACCGAGTTATCGACACCAATCGAAAACTCAAAAAAATCAATTTTCGTTTACAACTCGAAAACGAAAAGATATAGCAAATTCTGGTTTTCACCAATGAATTTATCTCGAAAAAAAGAGGTCGGGAAAGG
>JAPWTK010001324.1:0-58552 GCA_029963805.1 Aromia moschata
TAGATAGAACTGAAAACGACACACTTAACCTCATCGGTTAACCGGAGTCTGGATTTCTATCTTATTAAATCTCATCAGTGTGCTATATCCGGCAGATAAGTGGGGAATTATCATTCTCGCTTTATGAATAAAATTGAATTGTTAGTATGTGCGAAAATCCAAGTACAAACAAACTGGTGTAATGGCGGTTCTAAAACAGAACAGATAGTAGGGGCCGGGATTTATGGGACAAAACCTAGTACAAATATCTCATTAAGTCTAGGACACTATGCAACATTATTTCAGGGTGAAGTGGACCTATATTGTGCTATGGAAATAATAAGGCAGGAACAGAGAGCCACTCAACTGTAATTTTTTCAGATAGCCAAGCAGCACTGAAAGTTAGCCAAGCTGGTAAACGAGAAATATATATTCTGTCTGAAAGAAGAAAGTCAACGTTCACATGTTATATCATTGTGGAGTACTAAAAAGACAGGTTTAAAATTCTAGGGAAGGAAAATACAAAGACTAACAGCTTTACAAAAGAGTCATACCAGGCTTTGAAGTCTGATAAAAAAGACCAAAGCTTGATGAATTCTTTTAAAGTAAGCTGCAATTGACTTCTAAGCAGTCGCAGTGACTACACTCCGGTCTAGTCAGTCTAGTCCTATTTAAGCATATGTAGGGTGATTTTTACACAGCATTGCTGTATTATCCTGGCTAGACAATAAGTCAACATGCTCGTCCATTGTCATCAGCCGGCAGATAACGTATGTCCTAAAAGTTCTGGCACAAAATATTTATAGCATTTTTTTTTAATGAACAGATTTATTGAAACATCAATTATTTATCATAAACTAGATTTTAATGCTTAACTAAACAATACTATCAAATTATGTGAAGCGGCCCATACTCCTCTATCAGACGCAACTTTCTTCGGATGTCTCTCATGAGGCCCTGGTCGGAATTCAAGTCAATTTCTCTCAATTTTTCAAAAATTCGACGGTTGCTGTTCGTTTTGGGCTTCCCAGCCTCTGTCATAAACTTTCCGCGACAATAAAGCCCAAAAAATCCTCTATTGGGCGAGCCTGAGGCAAGTTAGGAGGATTACCGTTTTTAGGAACAAAAGGTATGCGGTGTCTTGGTATCCTGGTATCTTGGTATCTTGGTATCTTGGTATACGTAGAAGCTGCCCTTGAGTGTATTTAGGGCACTTACGTCTTTTTCGATATTCCAGACCATTCCTCTTCAATGTCAACGATAACGTACTCTTAGAAGTGTCATATTGACGAGCCAGTCTCCTTGATGACATCCCAACTTGGTTTCTTGCTCTTCTTACCAACTGCTCTTTCCCTCTGTGCAGTAAATACTTTTGGTCTTCCACTTTTTGGAAGGTTCAAACAAGGTATTCCCTGCTCGCACTCCGCTATTGTTCGATAAATGGTTCTGCGACAAATATTTTCATTCTCGAATATTGGAAATATTTCAGCTTTGGGTACCCGCCCAACTAAGTTATAGATACTTTTTCTTATTTCTAATTTATACGACATTTGAAAGCATAAACTTCAAAATAAATAACCCTCGACTGACAGTCAACAAAGTAAACAATCTTTTGTTACCACAGGCGACTTGATATTATTTCATTATTGTTAAGATTTAGGTTCACGAATTTTGTGCCAAAACTTTTAGGACATACGTTATGTTACACTGACGAGATCTAATAAGATAAAATCCAGATATCTTGTTTCTAATAGTAAATGACTATAAGCAAGGAGGTACTATTACCGATCCCTGTACTAAAAACAAATTATATAGCATCACCTATTGTTGAAACAAGTATAATACCAATGCCGGACTATGCCGACTATAAATTTGAGATGTAATTGTACTTCTGAAACGTTAGAGGGTACAATAATTGAGCCTTGTTACTAACGCGTGAAATTTGAATTTGTCACCTGAATTGATTGAGATGGCGATACCGATGATTACATAAACTTATAAAATCTGTATTTGTAGATGTTTTGAGAAATTTATCTGTAAATACTGAAGTTACACATAATGAGATGAGAGAGAATAAAAAACAAAGTGTGATTTTCTTCGATCGGCGACTGAAAATTAGTATTATTTAATCGTGCATTTAATCTAATATAAACTTTGTAACTATATAGTTAATTAGTGGGATGAGGTCAAATGTTTCCAAAAAAAACTAATTTTCAGTTAGTCGACGTTTCGCAAAAATTTATTTGCATCCTCAGGACTCTAAAATATGACAAACACACAATGTAGATAATAACAAACGTAATACCACACAGATTAAAATAGGGAATCAGGATTACATGTTTCATATTTATACTTACAATTGAATAAGCTTTTTGCTGTAGTTTTTAAAAATAAATATGAATGAAACATTGATAAAACAGTAATAATAGAAAACAGTAGAATACAACGTACTGTCACCCAGACGTGCATCGGCTATCTACCCGTACAGTTCTAATTAGCTTAAAAACTACACATACAAATATAAGAAATAAATAAAAATGTCTAACTTCTTTAAAAAAGACACTAAAAATTGTAAAAATTGCTAAAATACTTTTATACAGGGTAGCATTAATAAAACTTACATTAAAAGCGTATGTATATAACATGTTTTTATTTTTAAATATATATATATATTGTTTTTATAATTAGGTATTTGTCATGCAAGTGTATCTTCTAAGTCTAGTATGTAAAAAAATTAAAAGCAAAAACGCCGATTGAATTAAAAATCGAATATAATATATGGAATACCATGCGGCACATGTAATAAAGTTTATGTGGGTCAGACCGGAAGGTATTTTGAAAAAAAGAATATATGAACATAAAAATGATGTTAGTGCTAACAATTTGCAAAAGAACAAGGTAAACGAGACAGCACTGGTGACACATACCAAAATAGGACATCATTTTTCGTTTGACGAAATCAAAATTATTGGACAACAAAACAATTACAAAAAACGATTGTTACATGAAATGATTGCTATTAAAAAGAGTGATTCAGTGAACAAACGCACTGACATTGACAATTTGAATACGGCATATTTCAATTTAATATAATAAATTCTGCATACTAGACTTAGAAGATACACTTGCATGACAAATACCTAATTATAAAAACAATATATATATATATTTAAAAATAAAAACATGTTATATACATACGCTTTTAATGTAAGTTTTATTAATGCTACCCTGTATAAAAGTATTTTAGCAATTTTTACAATTTTTAGTGTCTTTTTTAAAGAAGTTAGACATTTTTATTTATTTCTTATATTTGTATGTGTAGTTTTTAAGCTAATTAGAACTGTACGGGTAGATAGTCGATGCACGTCTGGGTGACAGTACGTTGTATTCTACTGTTTTCTATTATTACTGTTTTATCAATGTTTCATTCATATTTACTTTTAAAAACGACAGCAAAAAGCTTATTCAATTGTAAGTATAAATATGAAACATGTAATCCTGATTCCCTATTTTAATCTGTGTGGTATTACGTTTGTTATTATCTACATTGTGTGTTTGTCATATTTTAGAGTTCTGAGGATGCAAATAAATTTTGCGAAACGTCGACTAACTGAAAATTAGTTTTTTTTGGAAACATTTGACCTCATCCCACTAATTAACTATATAGTTATATGGAAACAGGTCACTAATCCTACATTACAATAAACTTTGTAGTCATATTAATAAAAATATGCATTATGATATATTTTTTTATAATCAAGAAACAAATAATCATGCTTACGTAGGTTTACATACCATAAATTGGCGAGAAAGAAAAGCATGCGTTACATGTCAGTACATTCCATATATCGCATTTACATTTCAAAAATAAAATTGTAAAGCAACTTAAATTAATATTATCACAAGTCGACGCATTTATGGGCACGTACACTTTTCAGAGGGCCGTTTGTAGCTTCCTACTTCTAACGTCAAAAACCTCGTATGTACAACACTGACCTCATAAATAAAATGGAGTTCATAAATTCCATTATCTCATTCATTTTTTGATGTTCTTAACTACTTAGTTCCACACCCATTTCACTCGCCACTATTTGTTGTCAGACTGTGTAAATAGATCATACATAATGTAAGTGGGCGTCATTAAGTGTTAGAATTGTAGCTGTTTTAAGTAAATTATAGCTCCTTCGCCGTTTACATTTAGAAATTCGAAATTATTCTATCTAAATTTTCTGTGATAACTACTAAACAAGTTCAATAAATCTAATAGATCTAACGAACCATTAAAAAATCTAAGTGCGTGACGTGATCAATATGTTATTCTGTTTTGTTAATGACCATTAACAAAACAGAATAACATATTGGTCACGTCACGCAAACATGGACAGGCAAACTAGAAATGTAAAATCGCAAAAATGGAAACCTAGAGTATGAAAAAAAGATGAAGTGATGATACAGGTGATACAAGTGATAATGGACAATCTCCAGTTCATTTGGAATATAGCCTTGTTTCAAAAGAAACGAATTTGTGGCATTAGTTTAGTTTCGAAAAATCAAATTTGCTTCGGAAATTTACCAATAACTCATTTTTTCTACAGGGAAACTATTTTTTCAGTCAAACTACCTACAACAAAATGTTCAGTGATAAATTGTACAAATGTGCAAAATTTCAAGATGGGTTTACTTTCATCGGTCTATCTTACTAAAAATAAATTACTATGAAAAAAATTACTAAAATTACTTATGAATCTAAAGATGTACTCTTAATGAAGATGCCTACGAAAAGAAAAACTGACACCGCGTTCCAAAATGCTTCAAATGACAAATTGCGAAGAAGGGTATCTGACTGTCACTATTGAACGGAAAAAATATGTATTTATAGTATACACATACATTAATGATGATAGATGGCAACTATCCCTTTATTGGCTTCCGTAGAAGAAACAACTAGTCAAAATAATAAGGCAAAAGAAATGACAGAGGAAATTAAAAATGTGGAGACCTAAAAATTTGTGACAGAATATGAATATTGAATATTTAGTGAAAAGTATACGAGTACAATAACTGACCGAGATGCGTGTAGTCCAGTAGTTAATATATTATACGTTTAGTGTGACCGAGTACGTAGTCAGTACATAGGTAGGGTGATTAATCGAAACCGTTCATTAAAAGTATTAGGGCTTGTAGAAATGACAGATTTTTGAAAATTTTGACCTACAGCGAACTTGATGCAAATATGTATTTTCAAGATGACTACACATCATCAACTTCCTTATTTTAAGTAGGACGGTACCTTTTTATTGTATATCATACACGTTACTTTAGGTAGATTTTCATGCGGTTTCCCTATATACCCTTTACCGTTTTTGAGTTTATTGAACCGGAATTTTGAAATTCCGTTGATTAGCACCATAACATTTGGAACTATTTGTAGTCTGTAACAGCATTTTAGAAAATAAAGTATCGGTATTGGTGCAGTACTTAGTAGAACCATAAAGTTTTGCAATAGTTTTATTATCTTTTAAGTCCTAATATCTTTACTGTTTTTTCTCATTTTAAAAATATCTGTCTAAATACACTATTGGATTATTATTTCTAGTTTTTAAGATATATAGTAAAAATTTGACTTTAAAATTATATTTACCTATTGCCAGTTTTTTTTATTGTGCTGTAGCAAACAAACGTCAGAGCGTTCACATTCTGTTTTCATTTCCAGGTTGTCCATACGACATTGATTTTCTTGCATTCGCCTTGCTGGGTCCTTGCTTGTATCCCTGTTTTCTACGATATTAAAAATAAAATAAAATATAAAATCCATATGTTTACATAAACAAACACAAATGCTAAACAGTTTCCTAGATTTTCACTGTTTATTTATTGTCCACAGCAATAAATTTTATTGCCAATACAGTGGCTTCTTCAGATATATGAGTACAAAATACAAAATCTTAGAATTTAGGGTACATTCATACGTAATACCTGAATGAAATACATTTTTGTTATTTAGATGCAAATTATTCAAATTTCTACCATTATATAAACAATTTGTGTCTAAATAATACAACTTTATTTGATGACTTAAACGAACAACGGATTCGGATTCAGCGACCCCAAATACATACCGGAATGGTGTTTTTTCCCGTGTCCCTGTGTTGTACGTATCATTGCGAATGACTACCTATTAATGGACGCTAATGAAATGTTTATAGATATAGAAACAAAAGTCTCTTCACATTTAATTCCTTTACATTGCAATCGCAAGATACATCCAGTCGAATAACCGCTTCGGGATAAGTGTAACAAATATTATTCGTTCCGGGTGAGCCATTTTTTAATTGGTGTAGTCCTAAGATATCATATCTACGTGTGATAACGCGCGTCCAATGGCGACGCATGAGGTACCTCCTTCGTTTATCGCCGACAGTAATGACGAGAAACAAAACGGTGTCAGGCATTCTGTCGTAATGAACGACTCTGTAAGGCCGTGCTAATGGCAAGTGTCTAGAATGTTGGGTGCCACGCATAGAAGTGGGTGATATTAAAAAATGTTCATTTCGTTAAATTCAATTTTACTTGTTATTAACAGGATTGAACTTGATTCAGAAAAAAAATCATATCAAATAAGGAAATGGTAAAACATTTTTATAAAATGTTTTATTCTAACACAACTAAATTTATATAGGTACATACATAAGAAACTTTGAACATAAATTGAAGCAAATCTACCTATCTTCGAAAAAATCTGTTTCAGATTTTCTAAGTAGAATTACCATAGAAATTTACCACATTACCAGAAAAAATAACGCAGAAAAGAAAACATTCATTGTTGGTGTTTATTACTATCTGAAATTTACATTTTTTTAGTAAATCATCTAATATCTAATTTAACAGTTGCCCTTAACTATGCGCCTATATGCCCCTATATAATCTATCAAAGTTTTTGGCTGAACTGTTAACGTATGCGTTCGTTAAAGATGAGTACTATGTAAAAAACTCTTTTGAATTGAAGCAATCTTTAGAGACAATACAAATACCGGAAGATTACATTTTGATTTCGTTGGATGTAGTTTCACTCTTCACCAACATACAGTAGACCTTACTATTGAAATTATAAAAAGACGTTGGCAAGCAATTGAAAGCCATACCACCCTACGTCTGGAGAGTTTTTTAAAACTTCAGTTTTTGTGTGGAAAATAATTATTTTAAATTTAATGAACAGTTTTATAAAGAGATTTACGGTCTAGGTATGGGAAACTGCCTTTCACCAATCTGTTCCGATATAATTATGTCTGACTTGCAAAATACTAGTATTAATCAATTACCTTTTCGTCTACCCTTTTATAAGAGATATGTAGACGACATAATCACAGCAGTGCCAAAACATCAGGTAAATGATATATTGAATATATTTAATAATTACCATCAAAAATTAAATTTTACCATTGAAACTGAAAAAGAAAATACAATTGCATTTTTAGATGTTTCACTAATAAGAAAAGAAGATGGGCGTATTATTACAAATTGGTTTCATAAACCAACTTTCTCCGAAAGATATTTGTATTTCTTTTCTAACCATCCTTTTAAACAGAAAATCAATATTATAAAGAATTTGAAACATAGGGCTCAAATGTTGTCACATGATGTTTTTAAAGAACAAAACAAAATTAATATCCAAAAAATATCTTATTAACAATAATTATCCAAAACACATTATAAACAAAATTTTGAATGACAATACTAATAATAGTAACAATCACATAAATGATATCAATAATGACAACACAAAATACTTTAAAATTCCATACGTAAAAGGACTTTCGGAAAAACTCGAGCCAATTTTATCAACTAACAATACAAAAGTAGCATTTAAGAGTGAAAACACAATTAAAAAACATTTTTTTACAAAATTAAAAGCAAAAACGCCGATTGAATTAAAATCGAATATAATATATGGAATACCATGCGGCACATGTAATAAAGTTTATGTGGGTCAGACCGGAAGGTATTTGAAAAAAAAGAATATATGAACATAAAAATGATGTTAGTGCTAACAATTTGCAAAAGAACCAGGTAAACGAGGCAGCACTGGTGACACATACCAAAATAGGACATCATTTTTCGTTTGACGAAATCAAAATTATTGGACAACAAAACAATTACAAAAAAACGATTGTTACATGAAATGATTGCTATTAAAAAGAGTGATTCAGTGAACAAACGCACTGACATTGACAATTTGAATACGGCATATTTCAATTTAATATAATAAATTCTGCATACTAGACTTAGAAGATACACTTGCATGACAAATACCTAATTATAAAAACAATATATATATATATATATATATATATATATATATATATATATATATATTTAAAAATAAAAACATGTTATATACATACGCTTTTAATGTAAGTTTTATTAATGCTACCCTGTATAAAAGTATTTTAGCAATTTTTACAATTTTTAGTGTCTTTTTTAAAGAAGTTAGACATTTTTATTTATTTCTTATATTTGTATGTGTAGTTTTTAAGCTAATTAGAACTGTACGGGTAGATAGCCGATGCACGTCTGGGTGACAGTACGTTGTATTCTATTATTACTGTTTTATCAATGTTTCATTCATATTTATTTTTAAAAACGACAGCAAAAAGCTTATTCAATTGTAAGGATAAATATGAAACATGTAATCCTGATTTCCTATTTTAATCTGTGTGGTATTACGTTTGTTATTATCTACATTGCGTGTTTGTCATATTTTAGAGTCCTGAGGATGCAAATAAATTTTGCGAAACGTCGACTAACTGAAAATTAGTTTTTTTTTTGGAAACATTTGACCTCATCCCACTAATTAACTATATAGCTATATGGAAACAGGTCACTAATCCTACATTAAAATGGTTAATGTTTTATCATGGGATTACGAAATGTGAAGCTTACTTTTAAAAATATTACATATACTGCAAAACATACGTTGTGCTCAAAATAAAGGAACAAAGTTTGTCGTTTTTTAAATCGCCTATTTTTTTATAAAACATATTTTAATTTATTACTTCACTTTCCGTCTTCGTCTTTTTTCTATATGTGAATTAGTACTAGTGCATTCCCAATAGGCACCTAAATTCATGGTTTTCGAGTTATGTTACGTGATTCCTTAAGCAGTGGTTTTAATTTTTATGTTCTCTTTATGTTGCCAAGATTTTTTTATCCGTTCCCAGTGTTTTTTATTTTGATTACCTAATTTAACATTATCACTAGAAAAGTATTCATAATGATGGATGTAAACATTGGTAATGATATTACCTATTTTTGGTTCCAAAGATGACTATGTAACTTCAATAAGCGTCTTAGTATAAGATCAGTTGGTACGAGATCTGTTTCCGTGAAATTAGTGCTGATGTCATAGCCTCAAAAAAAGACCAAATATATTCCTTATTTGCGCCGAAAAATCTTGTTAATAATAATTGGACACATTCATAATTTAAATACCGATTTTATCTCCAGCAGTTACTAAATACGAAATTTTAAATCACTATTAAGTTATTACTGGAATTAATTGTAAATCATTGTGATAGCTGTTTAACAAAATCATCACGGTAGGTGGTACGACGCCTACTCTAATTACAGCACAGTAAGCATAAGTTCTATTCACGCCCAATCACATAGAATGTTTAATAATTTTCACGCATGGCTATCGAACAACCGATCCGCTTGAGAGAACATTATTATATTATTTCGCTGTTGCTGCTGCCGAGTCGTTAGTAAAGGTGGAGCTGACAAGTGAACTTGAGAATTCCGCTGTGAGCAGTGTCACTGTAAGGAATATAAAGTTTACTACAATGGAAATTAATTTAAGCCGGAATATTACACCGGAACACAAAAAAATATGTATTTTAAAAACAACTACATTAAAAATACCTATTTGTCTTTTTGGGTCACTGAATCCGAATTCGTAATAAATTTAAACATCATAATTCGTCCTTAATCTCAAAAAATAGTTTTCATTCGTCAATTTTTTAATTAATAAGGTTGAATCGAGAATCATTGTATAAAATAGTAAGAGAGAGCTGTGTCTTTTTTTTTGGGTCAACAGAAACCCAGAATGAACCCCACAACCTTATAACACCATACCTTTAAACCCCAATAATACAATAACCTGTCTGTATGTATGAAGCTAAAAACCATATATCTCGGGAGTTCTTGAGCAGACTCAGCAGACACGCTCAAATTCAATAATAACCATGTAGTCCTGTGGGTCTGAGAGTCAGGCACCCTATAACCTTATAATCTTGAACCCAGTAACCCAATAGTCTGATAGATGCGTATAATGAACTAGAAACAATGTATTTCGAAGGTTTTTTAGCAAACAACCTCAAACCCAACAACCTCATAGTCTCCAGATTTGTGAATAAAGATTCTCAAATCCGACAGGGTTTAACCCCACTTCTTCAAATCTAATAAGTCCATAACCCTGGGAATCAGACCACCACGTTAGATTTGAAGAAATAGCGTTAATTTCTTCAAACCTAGGGATTAGAGAAAATAACTCTATAACCCTAAGGATCAGATCACCACAGGAAACAGTTCCAATTCAGGAGAATCTCTAATCACTTAGGAGTTCATTTAAATTTACTCCAGACTTTATAACCCCATAGTTCTGGTGATTGGATTCAAATACCGCAGACTTTTCAACTCTTCAACTCTATATATTCAAACATGTAAAAGTAGTTCCACTTTCTCACTGTCTCATATTGAATAAGCAGTAGATTAAAGATTATAGCGAGAAGAAAATGTAATGTAATTTGCCGATTTGATATTGTGTTATAAGAAGGCAAGTTTCCGAATCAATCGGTGGTAACTTGGGGATAGACAATGTTGAAGACAATTTCCTAATACAAAATTGTGAGATTTGATCTCCAAGGTTATGGAGGTATTAGGTTTGAAAAAAATGGATTTATGTTTATTAGATTTGCAGACTTTTGTTCACAGATCTTCATGAGGTTATTGGGTTTGAGTTTGACAGCTAGAAAACCTATGAGATAGGTCGTTTCTATTTGTACATCCGTCCAACAATCCAATAGCCACCGGGCTATTATGCAGATTACGTGCAGGTATGTGTATAATTACTCACACAAACGATGAAAGGTAAATATGTATGGACCACCTTTGACTATTTAGGAAACTTTTTCATAATGGACAAACATTTGTTGATCTATTCACAATTTTATTACCTCGATAAGTATTGGTAACAGTCTGGCAACACGAAAAAATTGTGTTTTTTCTGTTAACAGTAGTACTGTTTGAAATCAGCGCTATACTTAAAACCTATCCTGTATTCAAAATTCGTATTCGGTTTCAAAATGTATTAAGATCAGTGTATAATATATACACTGTGTGTATTATAATATACAGTGTATTATATATAATCAGTGTATATTATATATACATAATTATCAAAAAACTGTCTACATATATTATGCTTTGAATTTTCTATTTCATAGGAAAAACGCAGGCAAGAACGTCCTGCTCTGTATGTCAGCTATCGGCTTTCTTATGACGAGTCGGAGTTCAGAAGGTTTGAAAAATTTGTGTTTAATGTTTAAAACGCAGAACTGCAATGTTTTATGCAGACTGTCAATAAATTTATGAAATCAGTATCTGTATAATCGATATCTGGAAGTTTTGTTTTATGGAATTTAAGAAAATATACATGGTGTTCCATAAAAAGAAACCAGTTTTTTCATACCGTAAATAATTTTTTCATAACGTAAATAAAAATATTTACGTGAGTTCATCTTAATTAGATTATATGCTATGCATTTGTTCATTTTAAAATTCTAAGAAAAATCAAGGGGACGCAGTGGGAATGTTTATTAAGAATGACGGAGGCGCTGATGTAAAATTGTGTTTAAAAATGACGGCGCCTGTCTATCTTTGAGTTCAACGGCGCCAATTTGAAAATTTTCATTAGTGCCAAACTTAGGGCACTTCAGTTAGGGCTTTATTCATCTTGAATAAAACAGATTGAATGAATGAATACGAAAAGTGGGCGGGAAGACCCATGCACTTAGGCCGCCTGATGGGCCCATTGTGCACCCACATTCCATGAGTGTTCACCCAGGTATGCCGACCTCTCTAGCAAAGGCGCATATTTTCCTGGGGTGAACACTCTTAACATCCTCTGGGTTCAGAACACAGCTCACAAAGTGCCGTTCTCTAACCCTTGCAATTGCAGGGCATTCTGTGAGGATGTGAGATGCAATCTCCTCATCCTCCATGCATCATCCACATTCAGGATCATCTATGACCCTTATCATGTGGAGGTGCCTTTTAAGGTGACAGTGGCCTGTGAGAAGTCCTGTCACCGTTCTAATGTCTCTTCGGTTCATACCTAGGAGACTTTGAGTTAATTTGAACGAAGGCCCAATAATATGGGCCTTCGCCTGCTTCATACCCGGGGCTTCTTGCCATGATTTTTCGAACTCCTTGTTTAGGAGCTCTTTCATGGTTGAAACCCCATTGAATAGGGGACCCCTAGTATAGGTTCAAGTCCTATGGGGTACCCTATTGATCCTAGTCTGGCCAGTCTGTCGGCCTCCTCATTTCCCGGGACACCTGAGTGTCCCGGTACCTATGTGAGTATCACTCTATTACAACTGGCCAGATCATTTAGAATCTTTTTACAATCAAGGACGAGTCGGGATTTGACCTTGCTGGATTCAATATAAAACAGATTATTTGAGCTCAAGATTCGAAGCTTCATAAATTGAAGATAATAAACGAATGTGATAATACTTAGATAGACCCAGTCTACTCCACGTTTTTGGGATTGCTGAAAACGAATTAGACCTCAGTTTTCCTCATTTACCGCTAGTTTTTTTCTAACTTCAAAAAACACATTTGCATGGTAGTTTGATTACACATTACACAGGCACACAAACACATAGCCAGAGAAGAACATTTCACTTCTACGTTTTTTAACGCGCTGAATGAAAATCTGAGGCCAGGGTGTATTTACTACTGTCAGTTTTTCCCCTAGGAACAAAAATGCCAATGAAAACACTAAATTAGACACCACGTCATAGACTTGACGGGCGGGTGACTGTAATGTTACGGGGATGATGTAACAATAACCCTAAGCCTCATAAACCTTCAACTCTATGGCACATAAGTACTCAAAACCCCATAACCTCAAAAAACCCTACAAAAAACAGCAGATGATGAAAAAGCATGAATATGATCCAATCATGACTCTCAAATGACCCACAAATGACCCACAAATCCCATCGCTCTGAAATTTCATAATCTCAATCTCAAACCCATTAATCTCAAAAAACCTATATCTAGGACATGTGAAATTTAGCATGCACCAACCTAATAAAGGGGCATAAATATGATTTAATCATATATCTCTCAACCCTAAAGCCTCAAAACTCCATAGCTTCGAAATTCCATAAGTGTGAAATTTCATAACCTCATAATTTAATAACCAATATTTTGAACATCTGTCCTATCGACTAATGGTATAACTTTTACTATAACTCCACAGCAGTCTACACGCATTCGGTTACATGGCTACGGAAGTCTGCCCATTCTGGATCACAGAGTTATAGAAATCAGCCAGCCCTGGGTTACGTGGTTGTGTAAATCTACTTATCTCGTGTATAAAATTCAGGGGTTATATGGCTTAATATTTCTGTAATTGAAGATCATGAATGAATGATATTCATGTTTCATCATCGTTTTCTGCGCTCTAACAGTTGCAGATCACATATAGGGTTTTTTGAGGTTAATGTTTTTGAAGTATGGTTTTTTGAGTATGTGTGTTGGTTGATGCTTAGGGTTGTTGCTAGATCATCCCCGTAAGATGACAGTCACAAGCTCGTCTAGTATATGACATGGTTTCTGATTGAGTGTTTTTCATAGGGATTTTTGGTCCTAGAGGAATGGTCTTCTCTGGCTTTGTGTGCCTGTGTAATCAAGCTACCGTGTAAAATGTGTTTTTTGAGGTTAGAAAAAAAATAGCGGTAAACGAGGACAACTGAGGTTTGATTCGTGTTCAGTGACCCCAAAAACATGTAGTAGACTGGGTCTGTACTTCCGCGCATTGGAAACACTTTTGTGGTCCTGTGTGGTGGTACCGCCTGCATAATAAGCTACAACTAGTGATTCTGTATTTTTAGGCAGGGTACGACTAAAAGTTGTATCTAGTGCTGCTTCTTCATATACGGCGTCTGCTATACTCTAGTATATAGGCCTATCTATATCCAGAATTTATATGCACTGGAATTCCCAGGCGTAATTGAGATAATTGCGGCTTATCCGGGGTGTGTTGCCTACGGTGCCCGCATAAGTAAACGCCGAAGAGGTAAAATAAGAAGCCGTCCCGTGCGCGGACCGCGGACAAATGACAATCGGCGGGCCTAGTTTACGGGCCGACCACCGCGGCGGGGATTTGATCTCGGAACTAATGGCCACCTGCTTAATGATCGGAATTGTAATCCCGGTGTTTACCGACTTTAATTGGTCGCGTCAGATGCAGAACAGCGTGTTCGAGCGTCGTCCGTGCGAGGATTTATGCGCGAGTCGGACCCGGTAATGGCCCCCGCGGGACTGCATTGTCTCTGCGGCCGCGGAGGCCGTCGCCGCCGACGATATCTGCGCGCACCGGATCGTTGGGATGCTTCCGATGGTCGCCGCATTCTGCGCGACGTGTTCCCTCGGATTGATGTTAATTAATGTTACGTTAGTCCGGCTAATGCGGACTCTTGTTGGATTCCCTCCTTATTGTTATTGCCTTCGGGAATTCCTCGTTCGTCGGGAGTTGATTTTCCGGTCTCCCGTCGAGGAGAGTTCTTACAGAATTATAATTATAATATTCTGACAGAATAAGGCTTGTACGATATACAGTGTACGGTAAGCAACTACAGACAAGACCCAAAGAGAACATTGGTATTATACGGCTATCATAAGGCCGATGATAACCTATGGAATTGTTTTTTGGTGGTCCAAATGCCTACAAACCAAAGCAAAACTAAGGCTTGGCCTTACAAAGGCAAGTACAAAGAACCACCTGTTTGTTGGAGATGATACTATATCAACCGCTACAATACTTTTATCTAGCTAAAACGGCATTGGCAACGATTGTACACCTTGAAGCTGTTGATATACAGACAAATGTGGCTAGTGGTGGAACCAAGGCTGGCCTGTGGATTGACTGCTATCAGAAGAGTGCCACTCTTATTTGTGGCTACTGACAACATCCTCTCTAGTTCGTTTTCGACAAACCTTTCTTATTGAAGATGAAATAGAAACTACCGTAAAGGGACAATCAAAATCTTCACGCATGATTCAAAGAGGCAAAGAAGAAAATGTTGTAGGATAAACTCAAGAAGTCAGAAAGGTCGATATGCCATGATTTAGCCATGGATAAACACAGCAGACACCATAAACCTTGCTGACAGGAATAACAATTGCCTCTAAAGCTTATCCTCAGCTACATAACCGGTAAAATTATCAAAATCTATACGGACTGTATGTAGACAGACGGATCTAGCCCTACATAACTATAATTTAACAACAGAGGTAGTAAAATAATTTCATCAAGCACTTGCGGATGCAGCTCTCACAAAAAAAAAAAACATTTCTGCTTGTTGGGTGAAAGTCCTGTGCAATGCAGGGGTACAATGAAGCTCAAATGTTGCCGAAGAAGACACACATTTTCGACTCGAACCCTCATAGTTCGCTACATATCAGCAAAAACTCAACAAGTGAAAGTATACAACCAAGAGAAATTTAATTAACTAGGTATAGGATGAAACAGGCAACTGATAACTTGCTAGGGAGCTTTTAAGGTACCCCAGCAAAGAAACGGCAATGATAAACTTGTCGATGGCCAGGAAAATCTTCGTTTTATAACAGGCATTCTCGCTGAACATTATCAGCTAAGAAAACACCTCCACAACTCGAAGCTATGTAAAAGAAACACCTCTTTGTAGAGGCTGTCAGCAAGAAGAGGAGGCCGTGCGACATGTACTATACAACTTCTCCGCTGTTTCGTCCACAAGAGAATCCAGATTGGGTGAACGTTGGCCTCCTTGGCCAACATAAGGGAGATTCCCTTAAGCAACGTCGTCATCTTTTGTAAAGCATTAGGATGGTTGACGGTTTAGGTGGGTTGAATTCCCAAGTGAGGAAGAACAAGTGCTGCGGCTTTCTTAAGGCCACCCTCCCACATTTCCAGAATCCAGAACTTGGGGACGTTGATGTAGCGGAAATCCAAGGCCAATTTACTCACGATTAATGTTTTGTGAGAAGCTGGTGGTGTGGAAATCAACTCTAATTATATGCCAGTATTTCTATACATTACTTCCATTAACGGATGTTGAAAATAAGACTCATCCAATTCGAATTTAAATATGTACGTAAGATAGAAGGCTAACAATATTTAAAAACAATATTTAAAAATAAACTTGTTTCCATGGTATTCATTCAAAGAACATTCCTGAACTTATCAACATCATGATTCGTAATGTATTGTTAACAATGTTCTTACAACGTTATTAACATACAGATCTGTGTTGACCATGGTCATGAGATACATCAAAGACAATCTGGTGCGTTGCTGTTTCCATTTTTAGCAGTGTAAATATTTGTGGGCGCGTGTAGATGAGGACCGTCTACGAGAAAACGGTTTAACGACATAATCTAAATAAAGCGGTACAGGGTTTCTAAATTAAGCGGTGAATCAACAAACCAAAAAAAAAAAAGAAAAAGTTGGTGGGAGTGGTAGATGCACATTCTGAGAGTCACAGTTCTGTCGGTTTGATCTTAGAGGTTGGGTTTTTCACAAAAATTTGTAATTAAACATAAAAAGGTAAACGAATCTTAATTCTTTGTCAAAAAAATAGATCAGCATTTATTAGGTACTCTTTTCTTCTGATTGTCGAATCTATATATCTATCTGTTATAGTTTATTTTTTATTTTTTACAGTAGACTTTATTTATTTAGCTTATTCTTTGTTACAGCGGACGTGGTGCTGTGCACCCTGCCACTGGGTGTCCTAAAGTTGAGCGCTGCTCCCTCCAGTAGTCAGCTGAACACCGTTCAGTTTTTCCCACCGCTTCCCGATTGGAAAACTTCGGCGATTCAACGCTTAGGTTTCGGTAACCTCAACAAAGTAGTTCTGTGTTTCGAAAGGATATTCTGGAACCCACAGGCCAATTTGTTTGGTCACGTAGGCAGCACTACCGCTAGCCGCGGCGAGTTGTTCTTGTTTTGGAATTTGTACAAAGCTCCAGTACTTTTGGCTCTGGTAGCAGGGAGGCAGCGGCCATAATGGAAAACGTCACCGATGATGTTATTGTAGGAAGGTAAGAGTCTAGTGGTAAATAATGTTCCGGATATACTGGAAATATTGTAGGTTATTATTGTATATAATTGATCATCGTCATCATCATCGTCATTGCCATCAGAATTATTTTTGTAGTAAGTGTCATTGAAGTAAAAATTATATGAGATCAAAATAAGGTCATAAGCTTGATTTAATTCCAACTGCTTTTTTGATTCGTCAGAAAATATCAGTGTTTTTGGATGAAAATTACGTTATGGACGTCAACTAAAACTGATGTCAGCGTAAAGATCATTTTTGCATTTTAGCTTCACAAGGAAATAAAGAAGGCAGAATTGATTTTGTAAAGCCTATTAGACAGTCATCATAAATTTACAGAACCAACCTGGTAGATAATTCTCGTATGTGTCCATATCCAAGCCATAGAGTAATTATATTACTTTGTAGTCAAACAGGACTTTTTAACCACTGTTCATCTATTATTCTTGATTACCAATACCACCACATAATATTACCAAACGTCACAATACCACCTCACCACCACCACTAATATCTCTTTGCGGTGATATGTAGTTCCAAATTTTAGGTTTTATCAAAAGTCCAATTAGAGTGGCAAAGGTCCACGTAAAGTGAGATGAAGAAGACTACTCCAATGTGAATCAAAGACATTTAAGTCAATGCATTACAAAAACTAAGTAGTAGACATTACCATTTGTAGGGTTCATTTTATTATTTCATAACTTGTTAAATACGGAAACAACTGATTCAAGTGATGATCAAGTGAACAAGTGATCATGTAAAGCGTCAGTTATATTCTAAATTAATTTTAGTTCCTTGTTTTTAGCAAGTTTTTAATCAATAACTTGCTAATTTATTAGTTAATTGATGTGGTTGGATATATATGTTTCCTACGTTAGCCTTTTTCATCACAAGCGTCTTCAAAATTTTGATTTACTGAACGTTTTTCCTGTTTATGCAGTTATAGGCAGTAGCGTCTTGTTTAGCTTTATCTTCTGTTGAGATCTCTTACATCTAGTACTATTATAGTACAGAGTATTATTTGTTTTTGTTTTTGCGTCCACTAAACCAATCTATACTAATATAAACCAACCAATAAACAAAAATTGAAAATAATAGGAAATGTAATAGAAAAAACACCTATTTAATAAAATGGAAAAGCTACTTTAATTCATGATTTTTTTACTAAATATTTATCAATTCAAGCTGCTATAGCAACTGCCAATATTCATAACATCTTCATATCATCGTTGTACTGAGAAATTACATACAAAATATATTTTAAACAGTTTGTAAGTAGAGTTCCTTAGAATGTTTCAGGGTATTTTCGAATATTTAGATATTTTTTTTTAAATTAAGTATTTTACAGCTATCCTGGAGTGGGTACTGGAATCTTCGGCGTAAAAACAAAAAAACTTGATTGTTTTTCACGAAACACCGAACTACTACACTTTTCTCGACGCGCATTTCGCCAACCAAGTTGGCATCTTCAGAGAGAAGATTAAAACTAAATTCTAGCCTACGCACTTGTACTATTTATACTAAATTTATTGCCACGGTTCACTGAACCGTAACTGTCTTTGTTTATCAGAGCAGACAGTGGACTGGTGGGTATCGGACCATTATCCTTATTCATACTACTGTTACACTTAATGATTTCTAAACTTTCAAAAGCATCCAACTGTCTACTGTTTGTTACATTTCTAATTAATTTTAAATTATTTATATCTATCCTATGGTTGTTGTCAAAAGCGTGTTGGGCAACACAAGATTTTTCAGTTCTGCCATATATCAAATAAGCCATGTGTTATTTAAATCTAGTCAAAATATATATTTTTGTTTGCCCAATATACTTTTGATCACAATCTTTACAACGTATTTCGTATATTCCTGACTTTTCGTTATTGTCGATTTTGACTTTGGGGGTTACCCAAAAGCGTCTGTAGTTTATTTTTAGAATTATAAACCAAATTGATATTAATTTTTTTTTATATATTTTTTTTTAAATAAAATAATTTTTTAAACGTCTACAAATAAACTACAGACGCTTTTGGGTAACCCCAAAGACAAAATCGACAATCCAGAAAAGTCAGGAATATACGAAATAAGTTGTAAAGATTGTGATGTATATTGGGCAAACAAAAAGAATTATTTTGACTAGATTTAAAGAACACATGGCTCATTTGAAATATGGCAGAACTGAAAAATCTTGTGTTGCCCAACACGCTTTTGACAACAACCATAGAATAGATATAAATAATTTAAAATTAATTAGAAATGTAACAAACAGTAGACAGTTGGAAACTTTTGAAAGTTTAGAAATCATTAAGTGTAACCGTAGTATGAATAAGGACAATAGTCCGATACCCACCAGTCCACTGTTTGCTCTGATAAACAAAGACAGTTACGGTTCAGTGAACCGTGGCAATAAATTTAGTATAAATAGTGCATGTGTGGAGGCTAGAATTTAGTTTTAATCTTCTCCTGAAGATGCCAACTTGGTTGGCACAACAAGCGTCGAGAAAAGTGTAGTAGTTCGGTGTTTCGTGGAAAACGTCCAGTATTTTACAGCTACTTTTCAAAAGTGTAATTGCCACTCTGTTTTACTTACAGATGCATAGCAGTTTTGCGTGGAATTTTCGGCCAATCCGGAGTACCCCAACCGAAAGAGACTGTTGTGACACGTTGGAGAGCAGATCCCTGGTCCAGGGGTTCGTACAGTTTCGTAGCAGTCGGCAGCTCCGGCAGCGATTACGACCTTCTCGCTTCTCCAGTCATACCGCCCACCGCGCAAGGAGTCTCCGTTACCAATGGCCCGGCGAGGGTGTTCTTCGCTGGAGAACACACTATTAGAAACTACCCCGCTACCGTCCATGGGGCATTTTTAAGTGGCCTTAGAGAAGCCAGCCGCATCGCAGACCAGATTATAGGAAACCCCTGCCAACCACAACCAGCTGAATAAGCGCTAAGGGGATCATAATCCAACAAGCATAAAGCGTTGAAATAACATTGAGAAAAGGTGTTTTCCAATGGGTTCTAGATTAATACAATATTTCAACATCGCGTGCTGGCTAGAAATATAAATAAATTAATACTTAGGTTAATAGCTAATGTTCTGTTTTCATCAATTTGCTTTTGTATCAATTTTTTGTTCAATAAAGAGATCAAAGAGAAAATATAGGTGTATTTTTCTGTTTTCAATCCAACCCAAGTTAATTTTGACTATTGAGGCTTAAATGTCAAGGTAACATGAGAGTGGACTTTTCTTTTTCAAATGGAATTATTTTATCACAGACGATTGATATTAAGTTAGATACCTACTATAAAGGTGAGATTGATCCTAAAGTATGAATGAAGGATGATATCTAATAACAGTAACATTGACACGGAAACGTTTCAATAAAACGAATCACTGATGGTAAAATTTATTTAAAATGACGGGGTGCTGAAGGTACAATTTATAAAAATTGATATGTCCCATATTTTTTTGTCAAAATTTTTCTCAAAAATTGGTAGTTAACCTCATGAATGTGTGGAATGTATTTAATTTCTGATTTTTTTATTTAAAAATGATGCATTTTTACAAAAAATTGTCAAGAATAAAAAAGTTCTTAAAATCACCCGAAAAATGTATTGGAATTTTCAAAATTTTTTGAGCAATTTTTTAAAAATTTGCAAAAATTGACTGCAAAATCTAAGGTTGCTCAAAAAATTTTGAAAAAGTCATTCCAGTGCATTATTTAAGTGATTTAAATAACTTGTTATTCTTGACAATTTTTTGTAAAAGTGCATAATTTTTAAATAAAAAATTCAGAAATTAAATACATTCCACACATTCATAAGATTAACTACCAATTTTTGACAAAAACTTGACAAAACAGAAATATGGGACTTATCTAGAATTGTACAAGAAACTCAAAAATGGCAAAAGAAATAGGGATTACCATTTAAAAGTTTAGTGGTAGGTGCCCTGGGGGTTAGGGGGTTGAAAGTAATATGACAACAAATGCCTCAAAAAAGTTGTCCCCCTTGATATGTAAATTGACGTGTTTCACCAAATTTTGATAATGTCATTAGTTTAGGCAATTTTAAATGCTGTTCGTTTTCAAATTGACACCGTGTATAATAGCTTTCTTAACGGACTGTAGCATAAAAGTTGGAATATCTCTGTTTCATTGATAGAGGATGCAATATGTCAAATTCTGATGCATTTTATTGTATATTTAATCTACAGGAGGAGAAAAAATTCACACTTGAACACTTTTAACCACTTAACCTTGAAACACTTTTTTTGCACTCAACGCGTATATTGTATTTACGAGTAAACATATTTATGCGTAAATATACATTAATTTCTTTCAACCCAATGCCTAGGTTAGGCCTGTGAGGTTGAAAGATCAAGGTCACGTCCATTTAGGTCCAAGGTCCATTTTAGTTTCTTAAATGTAATTTTCAACTGAGGATCGATATTAAATCAGATATTGTGTCAGCGAGATTGAATCTAGTGAGTCCATTAAATTACATCTCATAAGAATGATATGTTCTCAAAATATGTGTTTTTCAAAATATGTGCTCAATTGAATTGTATAACACTCGACGAGAAAACTTTGCATTAAAAAATGTAATTTTTGGTTGTTTTATATGAATGTATCGTCAATGGCAAATTTTATTAAAATTGGTGGATGCGGCGGTGGTATATTTTGTGGGAGCCGATACCAAATTCTGTTAAAACTGACGGAGGCTCTAGCGGTAACTTGATCGTAGGAGCCCTCGTCAATTTTCACTATATTTGACAACAGTGCCGCCGTGATTTTGGATACAATTTAGTATTGGCGCCCTCGTAATTTTTAACAAGCCTTAGCATTGGCACTTCCGCCATTTTTGACAAAAATTACCATTGGCGCCTTCGTCATTTTTTGTCAAAATTTAGCATTGACGCCTCCGTCATTTTGACAAAATTTATCATGCATCTATTTTTAATTCACCACAAAGAAATTAATGACACATATATGTCTTAATAGTGTAAGGTGGTGTTACCTAAAATCTACTATGTAGTTTTACGCAATGTCTATAAGCTTTCTCAAAATAGTGTAGCACAAAATTTGCAATGGATCTGTATCGTTGGCAGAGGATGTAGTGTATCAACTTGCATATTTATGGGTAAAACTAAATGATTTCTCAATTAATCCAATATACGTCACAAATTTGAGAGGCTCAAATATCAAGATCATGTGAAGATATCACCTTTTTTTTCAAATGGAATGTCATATTTTGCATTGAAAGTCGATAATTACGTTAGATAATAAGTGGATTAGATCCTAAAGCATCCTGATGATATGAAAATAGTGTCAAAAATACGCTATATATAAGTTATAAACATATACACGAACAAATAATATTCTGCTCAATAAGACGAGGTCGCTTTTTTACAATAGCTACTCTTTGTAACAATGTGTAACAATGAGGTCTTAACAGAATAGTATACCGGGTCATAAAAGTACCGGAACAGCTGAATAACTGATAAGCGTGAGTTTTCGAGAAAACCGATGATACAAAAGTTTTAGGATTTTTACCTGGATATCCAATGGTGATATCGTCTGTGACCTTGAAGGTCATTTCAAAGTCAACTTCAAAATATTAAATGGCAGTGCATAGTTTTGACGCTGGAAATGGAAAGAGCGATACATTTTACGTTCAGATACGACTTTGTGTATAAAAACACTTTGACCACTGAAGGTCAAATTGCACTAGACAAAGACAATTACACTAAACTTAGACTAAGACAAAAACGCACTAAAAGCACATTTTCAGAGAAACCCTTTAATACCGTAGTTGTAAAATTTCTTCCCGACGATCTAATGGTGACATCGCCTTTGACCTTGAAGATGACCTTGAAGGTCATTTAATGGTTAATTTGAAAGTCTTGTTCGGAATACATAGTTCTAATGCCGGAAATGGAGAGCGAAGAATTTTACGTTCAGCTATTATCTTGAGCATAACAATACTTTGACCCTTAAAGGTCAAATGAAGGTCAAAAGTACGCGGACGCACAGAAACACACTAAAAGCTTATTTTCGCAGAAATCGTTTAATGCAGTAGTTGTACAATTTCTTCCTGGCGATCTAATGGTAATATCACCTTTGACCTGGAATATAGCTTTAAGGGGTCATTTCAAGGTCAACTTCAAATTTTAAATGGAAGTACATTATCTTAACGCCAGAAATGGAAAGAACGGAAAAATGTACGTTCAAGTATGACCTTGAGCATAATAAAACTGAAAATTATTTTAACCATAAATCTAGGAATTTTTTCTTACTGCAAAAAACATCTTAAACCTAGCATATAAAAATTTGCAGTTGATTTTAATTTATTCGCTCTTTCCATTCCCAGCGTCAGAACTATATACTTCCAATTAAGATTTTCGAGTTGACCTTGAAAAGACCTTCAAGGTCATGTTCAAAGATTAAATTACGTCGTCGGGAAGAAATTCTACTACCACTGTATTCTCTGAAAATGTGCTTTTAGCGCGTTTTTGTGCATTATCACAATTTTACCTTAACTTGACCTTCAGGGGTCAGTGTTTTATACACAAGGTGACATCTGAACGTACAATTTCCCGTTATTTCCATTTCCCTCCGTTTAAAATTTTGAAGTTTGCCTTGAAATGACCTTCAAGGTTATGGTCAAGGTCAAAGACGATATCACCATTAGAGAGCCAGGGGAAAAAAATCCTAAACCTTCTGTATTAACGATTTTCTCCGAAAACCCACTCCCATTGAGTTATTCAGCCAAGTCAATTATGTTCCAGTACTTTTATATGTCCCGCTATAAATTATTTTACAGTTATCCCACCACATCCTAGGGTAATATGATAACACCTAGTTTCTAAACGAAGTCGTAAATGCAAAGGAAAATACGTACGTACGAACATTTGTTTTGTCAGATTTTATGGATTGAAACTAAGTATTTCCAACTTCCATTTGCGATTGCCATCTGTTCACTAACTTAAGTTTCCGAGAATTCCTTGAAGGATTCATTATACAAGTATTTATCATAAACCCATTATAACTTACATTAAATCAAGGACTGATTCTTCCACGGTCGTCGAGGCAGATTTGAACCCGACTACGCTCTTGCCTTATTCTTATTGTATTAATAATGTGTATTCTCTTGGAACCTGCCTGTATAAATCACCACTCGTACTCCGTATTTCTCAATTTGTTTTGTCCGTAGTTTGGTAATTTGCGCCTTATCCTAGTTAACCTCGTTTGAAGGCGGGCCGGGCCGTAAATACTGTCGTAAGACGTCTCTCGTATATCCCTTTTTTATGGAAATTGGAGAGCGTGGTAGGTCTTATTTTACTTCTTTTATGGGACTGAGGGTTATAAGCGTACAAATTACATTTTTTTTTTTATTATATAAGCAGAAAAATTACGACGAAATATTTTTTTACATATTTCCGAAACTTCCAACGAGGTTATGAATTTTATAGGAGATTGAGGTGCATAGTTTTTGCCATTTGCCTATTAATTAATTAATTTATTTATGTCACAATAAGACCATCCTACAGGATAATTACACCCCAGTTATACGATTGCACAAACAAAACACACGGAAAACCCGTACATAAAATACACATTATGTGTGAAATACAAACAAAACAGACTGAATTATAAAAAAAGGAAATTGAAAAAGGAAAACTAATAACTAATATCCTGATTTACAAATAACGAGCCATCCAAAAAAAAAAACGTCATCAAAGTTGGCCGAACAAAAAATACGTATTTCTATTCTTAATCTTAAGTTTATAACCTTGGTTAATTGTCAAGGATATCACATTATGTGGCGGCCAGATTTGATGACTTTTTTTTTGGATGGCTCTTTATTTACAAGAAGTATGTACAGGGTGCTTCACGGTGACTGGCGTATTAAACTTTTTGGGAAAACTATAAATATACCTGTATGTAGCTGAAATTTTTCATAAGGGGGTTTTCGAGGATGCTCTACATATCTAAAATAAAGGCAACTTTCTGGCACTTCCAGATAAACTGGAAATTAATACTAATTTCGTTATTTAAAATGACATGCTGTTTTTATATTTTACACTCATTAATTAAAAGTCATATTAATGACCACTGCCATCTCTAAAATTTACGGTTTTCGAAATATTTCAATATAAAGAAAAAAATATAAATTGCAAACCCACAGAAAAAAAACTTATTTTACTACTATTTTATAAATTAATAACATATGTTAATATGTGTACCATGTAAATATGAGAGATTGAGTTTACTGTCAAACATACTACATATGCGACAAAATGTACAGAGTGCTCAAACTACAGGATCAAACTTGAACAGATTTGTCCTTTATTAGGTTGCTTATTTTAAATAGAACGTACTCTATCTTATGATTCTTTTCGCGTTCTTTTTTTATCTTCTATCAAGATAATCCTAACATTCTGTACACCCAAAATGAAGTATTCAAATTCATCATAAAAAGCATGTGTTGATCTATAGGTCACTTATAAAGTCAGTCAATAGGTCACCTATAAGTCTATAGGTCACTTCTTGAAAATGTTGATTTTTACAAAAAGTTTGGTATTAATAAACAATAGCAATTAAACAATCGCAAAGTATATATTTTCCCAAAATAAAACTTTTGTTTCCATCATCTACAAACACTGTCCCGAATCTACCCTTCTATTTCTTAAATTATCTTCTATATTTCATAAAAATATTTTGTATTTATTATATTATGTTTATTATATTATATTTATCTATAATTTATCTGTCACTTGATTTCACTTGAGGTGTATCCAGTTTCAACAGCAAAATGTGAGTACTCCTCCGTGCTCCACCTTTGTGTTGATTCCAAAGTCATATACATACTTCGGTTAGGTACATCATCCAAAAACAAACGTTTCATCTGGAAAATAAAAATAAAGTCAGAACTTAACAAAATCACGTCTCAATATAGTATAGACGTTAAATGCAATTAATAATGTAGAATCTACTTAAAACGTCAGACGTAAACGTGAACTATTGTACAATCCAATGGCATGTACAGTGTGTGCCATAATGTCCGCATATAAGAGATTTTTTAAGGGGTTATATAACCCAGCGATTTTTTTCCATTTTTTTTTTTTTCTGGTGTATAAAATATCTATCAATGATATTCAAAAATAACTTTGGGGGGGGGGTAAGCTTCCAGAATACGGTCGCGGAATTCTCAGCGGTCCAGAATGTTCAAAAGTGCAAGTGTATTATTACAGTTCTGTTGGTAGTTTTCGTAGGTACAACTACGAAATATACGTTCTCAAAATATACAGAGTGCCCCGGATTGAGTTACCTATAGGTGAAATGGACAAAAAATGTAATTTTTCGACAAAAAGTTATTCTTAAAAATTTTGCTTGTCTTGAAACGTCCAGAAAGTTTATTGTTTGTTTAATTTAACATACAGGGTGTTCAAAAATAGCAAAAAATTAAATAATAAGTAAAGTAAATTAACGCTATGTAAAAAAATTGTTTGCCATTTTTTAATACTCAAATATGAAAGCATGGCCTACTAGTCACTATTAAGTATTTGAACAGATTCCGCAATTGTTATCATTGTTATACGTTTGAAGTATAGCCATTTACCTTTAAAGAATTATGTTTACTAGAGGCGCAGACATAATAAGAAATCATAAACCCCAAAAAATATGATTTAAATATTTATTTGGAAGAAACAACACGTCCAGATAATCATTTAGTCAATCAACACTGTAGTTAATAGGTTGTCTTTACACTATTCCTTCTCAAAGTCCCTAATTAGAATATTTGAAATTCCAGTAAGCCATAAATTCCATAAGGCAATTGTTACTGTTTGACATGCTTACTTTATAACATAAAATTTATGTTATTCAATGTTATGGTATCGGTAATATTTCTTATCGTCATGTAATTGAATTGTTTCATGAAAAATATCCAGTCGAAATTAGCCGTCAAAGTTTGAAAAAGTTAATACGAAAATTTGATTTAACTGGTGATGTAAAATGCGGAAAAAGTCAACAAAGAACATGATGACGATGATGCAGCCACAATTCTAATTTTAAATTCAGTTGAAGAAAATCCAAAACTATCACTAAGAAAGAGATCTGCACAAATTGATATTAGCAAGACACACATTCAAAGGATTTCGGCCGAAAATAAGTTTAAAGCTTTCAAACCGAAAATAATACACACGTTGGTGTGTTTTTTGGGCACAAGAAGATCCGGCTTTTTCAGTTACTTCTAGAAGTCAAAATTTCAAAAAAGTGAATGTTTGATGTGCAATGACTTTCAATCGAATAATTGGTCCGTATTTTTTTAAAGACAATTTAAATCAAACTTTATACTTGGAGGTGCTAAACACATTTTTATGGCCAGAATTATAAGAAGAGAATTTAGAATATAGAAAAAAAGCTTATTTTCAATAGGATGGATGCCCCACCCATTCAACAATTCAGGTCCGCAGTTGGCTTAACAAACAATTTGGAGAGAAATGGATCGGAAGATATGGACCTATTAGTTGGCCAGCAAGGTCCCCTGACTTGTTGCCACTTGACTTTTTCCTTTGGGGATTTTTTGAAGGAAATAGATTATAGACAGCCGATAGAACACAATATTGATTTACTCAAGACTCGGATCATTCATGCAGTGCCCCAAGTAAATCAAATGATCCACTCAATATACACATCTTTTAGAACGAGACTGGAGAGGTGTGTTGAACTTGAAGGCCTGCATGAAGAATAGTTCTGGTGCGTGAATAATAATTTTGCTGTTTTTTTCAAAATAATTGTTGAATTTGTTTATTAAATCATAATTTCTTCAAAATAAATGTTTAAATAATATTTTTTGGGGTTTATGATTTCTTATCATGTCTGCGCCTTTAATAAACATAATTCTTTTAAAGGAAAATGGCTATACCTGTACTTCAAACGTATAACAATGATAAAAATTGCGGAATCTCTTCAAAATACTTAATGTTGACTAGTAGGCCATGCTTTCATTTTTGAGTATTACATTTAATTACAAACAATTTTTCTTAATAACTTTTTTACACAGCGTTAATATTTACGGTACTTTACTCTTCATCATTTTTAATTTTTGCTATTTTTGAACACCCTGTATGTTAAATTGAACAAACAATAAATTTTCTGGACGTTTCAAGACAAGCAAAACTTTTTATAAAGAATTACTTTTTGTCGAAAAATTAAATTTTTTGTCATTTTCACCTATAGCTAACTCAGTCCGGGGACACCCTGTATATAGATGGCGTTATTTAATTTTAGGGAAGCTAATAGGGCGCTACAATAGCTATATTATTAATACGATTGAATACGTTTTCAAACGTGAAACGCGGTTTTCTCGAAACTGTGTTTATCAAATTGTTTCATAATTGTTATGTCTTATACTCGTATACCTAGATTATATCTATCGAAGTACCACGATTTTTGCGATTGATAAATAATTAAATTTGCAATAAACAATTTAAGGTCGATTAAAGAAATATAAAAAAATAGAATTGTTGTCAATTTGCGAATTTTCAATTGTTGTCAATTTGCGAATTCCAAAGAAAAACTAATGTATATTAATATTTTTTTTGTTTCTAAGTGGTGTACGAAGACTGTTACAGTGTATGCCGATTTCCTCCACCAGAAAAAATTGTTTCATGTTACCTGGAGCTACGACGCCATTTTGTAACTTTAATGAAAATAAGAAATACTTTTGTATACATAGAATCAAGTGTTAAAATTTCATTTCGATCCATTACATAGGTATCGAAAAAAAAACAAAAAAAGCTTCAATTTTCAGGGCGCCTGGGCAGCATAACCCCTTAATATTGAGAACTGTAAAATCTTTTTAGGTAAAGGATTTCCCATGTTAGAGTACTTATAAACGGATTTTACATCATTCTCGTGATGTGTGTGGGGTGGGGGATTAAAAAAAAGACAGAAAACATTGAAAGGGAAAGGACGTTGTTAGTCCATAAAAAATTTGATTGACTGAATTTGTAGATTTTCAACTATTCAAATGAGTCATAAAAAAGTATAGAATGATATAAAAAAAATGTCGATGACGTCACTTCTTGAAAAATGTCGATTTCTACAAGAAATCGATCTTAGTAAAAGATGGAAAGCAAAATCGTGTTCGAGGAGTTCCCCAAAAAACATTTAATAGTTCAAAATGTGTCATTCATACCGTTCCATACTTTATTTAGCCGGGCACTGTATAACATATAATATTCCAACAGCAAGCGCTGAAGAAAAATAATACTTTACCCCGTCTTACTCCGCTGTATTAATATCTTCTTGATTTATAGGGACCGCGAAAATGTGATTATATTGTTTAACGACTTATTAATAACGAATATAAATCAACACAAACCCGATGAGAGGTTATTGAATTTAATCGCTTATTTGCAATCGTAAATCGGCAAAAACAGGTGTCAGATAGCAATGACCTCACTTTACGAATCCAGTCACCCATGCAACAATTAAGTCTTCGAGCATTGTCTCGAGACGATCACTTTCCATTCCGAAAACTGGATGGCTGGACCGGTAAGTTCATTAGTTATGTAAATCGAATTCGCTTTAAATGATGATTTACTGCTCTCGGCCTTTGATGGTAGAGCGGATAAGGAAGGCCTTTCCGAGGGACAGCTCTGATACCGTAAGCAGATAATCAAAAATACTTTTTAATCATACGTAGCCCGTAAACAAATAGAATATTTTATATGATCGCGGAGAAGGAACAAAAATGTATAGCTTTTGTGCTAAGCAAGCCGAGAAAATCGTACGTACAGTGTGTCCCAATTAAACGTCTCACTGCTGATGTTTGGGTTATTTTTGGGCTAGAAAAATGCCTATGCTGAAGTTAAGCGGAATTTCCCAAGGCAGTTGAATTTAGTTCCAAGTGTTGTTAAAAAAGTTATTCCCAAAAATCTGACTTTTGGAAAATTATTGAAGTCGAATTTTAGTACAAAGAGAATAACGGGTGTGTCAGAATGACCGACCGTATCTGATTTTGGAAGCTAATAAAAACCAAACCAATCAAGTTACAAAAAAAAAGTAGGTACATATATTTCTGAAAAGCACATACAATTCGATTTTTGAACAACGTATTTTAAAAATGATATCATTGAAGTGGCGATCTCCATTGTTGACAAAAAAAGGAATATACATATTTCTGAAAGTACAAAGAATTCGATTTTTGGATCAACGCGTTTTAAAAATAACATCACTCCAGTGGCAACTTCCATTGCCGATACACTGATTGAGCCACTCCCTGTAGGTTTTCAGGGTCCTGCGAATCCTTTCGATCGGAATAGCAGTACCTTCCTAGGTTATCGCCTCTCTAATAGCTTCTAAAATTTGGGACAATGTTGGTAGGTATACCTAGAATTTCAGGAAGCCCAAAAGAAAATAAATCGCATTTGGTCAAATGCGCAAACAACCATCCAAGTGTCGACAATATGTGAGGACTGTTGCACCATCTTGTTAGAACCACACATTTTATTGACCATATTTATCAAAAAGATCACCAATTTAGGCCTGATAAAATTTTCGAACAATGCATAATATGGATCGAAGGTCACCATTATAGTGACACCGTTCTCTTCTAAAAGTAAACTGTGTCGATAAGGATGAACGTCCATTTTGAATAAACTGCTCAACAGCGGAAATGCGGTCCATGCACTTACGACTAAGCCATGAATTAACTGGAAATGGCGTGAGCACAGATATTTGTTGAGACATGTGCAACTGCTGCCTTCCCAAGTCGTAGAGGTCATTCTGCCGCAACCTGTGTAAAGTATCATAAATGTGTCTTTTGTCATATCCGACATCCAGTTTCGTTGGAAATTAATAATAATTCATCAGGTTTATAAGTCTATAAAACTTTAAATATTTGTTTATAGTTATTATAACTTTTGTAATATAATTATAACCCTATATATTTTGTTTTTATTCGTTTAATTTTCCTGAATTCTGTAGATATACTTGTATAGTATCGCATAGGTATCTTTATAAATAACGTGATTATAATTTATTTTAACTATTTAACAATTTTTGAAGTGCGACCAGAAAAAATACTTGTAATTCAGAGATTTTTGGATATAAATACACAAAACGAATAAAAAAAAGAATAAAAGAAATGCAAAATGTTTGGCGAAACCGGAAGTCGGATGTAACAACAGACACATTTATACCATTTCTTGTATACTTCTATGTATTCTTAATAATATCTCGCACTATACTTAGACACAGTAATTTTCAGAACTCAGTATTTTGGAGCTACATTTTTACTGATTCTCTGTATAATCCCGATGTCAAATTCAAATCCTTTGGAAAATTCTGCATAACTTCAGTATTTTAATGTTACTGTTGAAAAATAACCCAAATTATCAAAATAAATAAATTGGAACACCCTGTACATGCATTTAGCTATGGCAGTTCCATCGATTCATCATCAATCAATAAATTTAAATAAAAACAAGATGAAAATATAGAACACGGTCCTGTTTATTATAACTTCAAAAAGGATAATGTATGTTGAAGGAAATCATCTTGGTACAACAATAAAAATGGATTTAAGCGTTTGTTGTACGGACATACATTGGATGAGTTTAGTAACGTTTTACTTACATATTTGTGTAGCAGTAGGTGTTTTCGTTTATGTTTGTAGCACTAAGTTGCTTTGAATATGTGGCGGTTCATTTTATCCATAATAGATACTCAGATCATCATAGTTAATTTTTAAAATATGATTTTACTGTAATGTGAACGAGAATATACGTATATTATCATCAAATTTAATGAGATGCTTTAGATGGATGAATAATTAAACACATAAAATGTATTCTTAATACAGAATTATTATCAGTAGGTAATATATGATTGGGTAGATGATTTTAGATTATCTATATCTATGTTATTTATTCCCATTTTAGTTTATTAATATTACTTTTGAAATATTTTATCCTGAATTCAATTTCTTTCAACTCCATGGATTAAAAATACATCATGTATAGGTATGGCTGAAACTGGTAAAATCAATTAGGTACAGAGTGTCTCAGCTTTAAACAGACAAACTTTTGTAGTTGTTTAAGGGGCGGAATTTTTAGTTAAAGGGTTCTTATATTATCTAGTTTTCTTGCTTCCTACTGAAGATAAGGGATGTTGAATTTTGTTTCTATTTATTATTTATCAACATCCTACCAACGAAAAATATATGTATACGAGGGAAATATTGTCTTTAGTCTCTTCGAATTAATATTATAATTATATTAATTTATTATATTTATTATGTTAATTTATTATATTAATATTATATTATTAAATATAATTAATATTATAATTATAATTATTTTTAGGGTTTAGACCCCATTTCGTAAAATATAACTTTTCTGCCGTACGCCACCGATCTCTTGCATACATTTTTCTAAAAACGCTGATGATTTTGCAATATTTTTGTACCAAAAGTAAAAGTTAACATATTTACTCCTTTCAGGATACTAATAAAAAATTGAAATTAAAACTAAAACAACAATGTAGTTTTTTAAAACAAGTATAATGTAGGAGCTCAACTTAAATTTACCCTCTCACCTCTCCTCTTATATTCTTATTGTTTCCTTTTACATTTGATGAACTCGTATCTTTCTAGAAACCTTTTGCTAGTTAGGCTAATATTTGTCTCTAAGATTGTTCCTACCCAATTTACTGCTTGCATGGAAGTTCCCAATCGTTTAACGACCTTCTGTCTATTGAACGAAAACATTTCCAAATGACATTTACCTCTGGCATCGTGACCAGAAGTGCAACACCAGACGTCGCACTCAACATTTGAGACACCTAGAACAGTAGTTCCAGACCGATAAAAACCGAATGGTTAATTAACTGCGTGCAATTCCCTCCTATAAATAACCTTTAAAGACGTGTCAGTACAGATAACAATGGGACCTCGATCCTCTGGAGTGCGTGCGCGGTTGCTATTTTATAACAACGGGATTCTTCGGGCATGAATCAAAGCCTCTCAATATGCTAATGCGCGGCGGGTTAGCTACATCCATCACGACGACACTGACATGACAAATCACCGGAGTCCGCGCCCCTCTCCCCCCTCAGGGCCCGCCACGTTCAGCGTCGGGCGGCCGTACCACGAGCTATCGCGGGCCAAATTGGTTAAACACGAAATCAACAAACACGGGCCGCCGCCGTCGATATGGTCCGGCTGCCCATACACGAGATCACCACCATCACTCGCGGTAAATTAGTGCGCATCTAAAGTTTGCACGTGCGTTCTCAGCGGCGGTTGGTGCCATAGGTGCTAAACAAAAAAAATATATCTAACTCAAATTTCAAATTTCCAGATAGTTTAATTGTGGACAACGTTGTTTCGAGTTGTTCCACCTCGCAAAGTTTAGCTGAAACAAGAAGATGTAAGGAAAGGGAGTCACGAAACACAAAGAGTTCAGGTCTAGAAGAGCAGAGTTCAGGTCTACTTGCAGCTTCGTGTCTGTTGCTTCGTGTTTTTGGTGGTTAGAGGAATGGGTGCGATAGAACATTCAGCAGCTACTATCTACCTTTTGACCAAGGAAACATGTAGAGATAGAATAAAGGTTGAGTCAAATTATAATATATACGAAGGAAAAAATGTAATGGCTTACAATCCAAGAAACTTGAAATTCCCCATTTACGTCATCTATTCCAAAGTATTTCTATTCTCTGGAGTTGACATATTGTTTCGATAACCCCAATTCCTTTGTAGTTCAAAGGAACTGAAAAAATTAAACAAAGATAGCTAACGTAGGTTATTATTATTATTTCGCCGACTTTATAGTCACACTTCTCAACTTAACGGAGACATTTACCCACTCCTGCTGCAGACAGCGACGGGTTGGTTACATCCTCGCCCCCAGCAGGAGAGGATGTAACTATAAATTAAGCTTAGGCCTAATTCTCATTGGAACATCTGAGGGGAGAAAATTCAGCCTGTCCCAACACTTTTTATGACAATGTGTAATGTCTTTAAAAAGACTGAGACCGAGACAGGACTTGGAAGGGTTTTAAGATGTAACAGGAAGAAACATGTAATGCACCTTCAGTACAAGTTTGAACTCGTGAGGAGTCATTTGTTTGTTCTTTGTGACTGTTTTCGTAAACCGGTTATTTCTAGTGCGTTTTAAAAATGAGTGACATTCATTTTGAGCAACGGTGTGCTAGGTTTTGCATCAGACTTGGACACAGCGCAACGGACATTTTTTGCAAAACTTCAACATGCCTACGGAGACAGTTTTTTTTCAAGAGCCAAGGCTTTTTCTGTGGTTTAAGGCATTCTCAGAAGGAGAGAGTCGGTTGAAGATGACCCACGTTGCGGAAGGCCTTCATCTTCAAGAACCGATGAATGAAACGTCGACAGAATAAGGGATTACGACCCGAAACCAAGCGCCAAAGCATGACCCAAAAAAGCAAGAATGAGCAAGTCGAAGACCAAACGCATGCTGATTTGCTTTTTTGATAGCCAGGAATTGTCGTATGTCCAATTTCTAAGTTGAGTGTGACTGTTGTCGTAAACCGGTTATTTCTAGTGCGTTTTAAAAATGAGTGACATTCATTTTTGAGCAACGGTGTGCTAGGTTTTGCTTTAGACTTGGACACAGCGCAACGGACACTTTTGCAAAACTTCAACATGCCTACGGAGACAGTGTTTTTTTCAAGAGCCAAGGTTTTCTCTGGTTTAAGGCATTCTCAGAAGGAAGAGAGTCGGTTGAAGATGAACCACGTTGCGGAAGGCCTTCATCTTCAAAAGAACCGATGAATGAAACGTCGACAGAATAAGGGATTATGACCCGGAAACCAAGCGCCAAAGCATGACCCAAAAGCAAGAATGAGCAAGTCGAAGACCAAACGCATGCTGATTTGCTTTTTTGATAGCCAGGAATTGTCGTATGTCCAATTTCTAAGTTGAGTGTGGGCTGTAATGTTCCATATAATTGACACGCCCAAACTTAATTCCCTCTTATTTTCTGAATGCTTTATCTTGAATAATACACCACTTCACAGGTTTGTGGCAAAAAAAAATTGTAGAAAATATATGATATACGCCACTTTGTGCAAACAAGGACGATATATTTGTGTTCAGGTATTTTTCTGCAAATACACTTCTTCGAATCAAAAATGTATTAAAGAAAATCAGCTTTTATACGCTGGAAATGCTTTGTATTAAATCAATCTAGCCTGTGGTGCTCTGGGTCAATTTCAGAAACGTGGTTAAAATAAATATACTGTACATATACTAAGAATACGTAAACTGTATTCGGTGAAGATAGTCTGCAGCAATTCGATTACTTCAAAATTACTTTTGCATAATTCATATCGATAATACATATGTAAGTGCGTACTTTCACCTCTCTTCGTTTTTTTCTTGTAATACAAAGCGGCTGCCAATTATGAGAAACATTTACATTGCGAATTCACAAGCATTAAAAAATAAATTAGTCTTTCTCTCATATTTAACACGCAAATGAATAAATTAAGTTGGTATGTTTTTAAAATAAAAGATATTTTATGAGGCGTGGTTAACTTTCTGCAATGCATAAATTATATTTTAGTCTGTCCACGAATATAAAAAAAAAGTTCCACCCAAGGGATTATGGATATGTGTACATATTTTAAAATATATTTGGTTGAATGTTGTTGATGTGCGCAAACTATAAAATGTGCTTGCGTTTTCTTAATCTTTCTTAAATTCTTATGCTACATATACGGTATGACAACATGTTGGTTCCTATTTCCCTAAATTATTTGAGAATAATTTGAATAAACCTCTTGTTATATTGATTAGATTTGTTTGCATTTATATTAACAAATTCAATATTGGGTGTCCCACAATGGCAACAACAGACAATATGCTAGATTATATTATTTAAAAAAGTTATTGCGACGGTCCTTTATACAAATTGCGATATTAATTGGAAACAGCACGAAATACTGAAAGCTGAATAGTAGGTACATCCATCCACGTTGATAGTCCTACCTGCCTGTACGTTGTGAATTCAAATTTGAGACGGAATAACATATCCTTAAGAGTGGCCCCACACCCACAACAAACAGAAGGTTTTACCTAGGGGCCCCTTGACTGGAAAATTTCTATATCCGGAGGTTACAGTCTGACCTTTTTCTTCAATGCACCAACAAAGTAAGATGGATCAGGAAATAAGCTGTGATACCTGTGAAAATGTGTAACTCTTTTATAGGTAACACGATTTCATCACAATTTTTAATTAGTTGAATCAAACATTTTCCAAGGGCTTTGTAGTTAAAAAAGCACTTAATTAAAAACCGCATCCTTAAGACAGATATTTTTAGTAACCCATACCTAAGATAAAGACGTGATATGTGTTTCTTTCATCAAACCTCAGTGGACTTTATTCTCGTCAAGTTTGAGAGGGAAGGCAAATTATAAAGATTTGTGAACACTTTATTGACTTCCAAACCGCTATTTGTCTAATATCTACAATGTTATAGAAGCTAAATTTTCATGAGAGATGCATTATAATACACTAGGCAGAGAAATTAAGGGATCTAAAATTTTTTAGGTGAATTTCAAGGAACTGAAACTTGGGGGAAAATGGTCATAGAGAAAAGGAAAAAAATTGAATCTCCATTCGTTTTCGATCTTGAATTTAAAATTCTTTATCGTCATCAGTTTTTGAGTATTCATAAGAAAATCATCGAAAAGACATTTTCGAAATATTTGCTTGTCTTTTACAAGGTCGGTCCGCTGACTGAAAAACATCAATTAATTTTTTTCAATAATGTCATCATGAAGCACTTTTGAATTATCTAATTCTCTTTTATTTTACCTGTTTTCGAGCCCTGCACGATGATTTTCGCCGTTAACGCCGTTCAAAGCAAACATTCATTTTTGATTTTGGTAATCAAGTACTCAGGATATTGGTAAAAAACCTTTTTAATTTGGTTAAAAAAGTGAATAAAAGATTGCTAAAGTGAATAAAAAGTAAAAAATCGATCCCCATAATTATTTTCCAAGTAATTGATTACCAAAGTCGAAAATGATTTTTTTGCTTTGAATGGCACTAAATCAGCGAAAAATAATCGTACATATCTCGAAAATAGGTAAAATTAAAGAGAATTAAATTATCTCAGACTTTTATGATGAAATTATCGAAATATATATGGGAACTCCGTGGACTTTTCCAAAATGAAGCAAAAATTTCGAAAAAAAAAATTCGGTTTTCTTATGATTATTATAAAAAATTTAAAATCAACATCAAAAAAATAGAAACCTGGAGTTTCAATTTCCTTTTTTTTTTTTCTCTACGAGCATTTTCCCCCAAATTAGAGCTCTTTGAAAATAACCTAATTTTTTTATCCCTCAATTTTTGCGCCTAATCTATAATTAATGTATTTGAAGTTTATATTTGTTATTAATTTATATGCAATATAATTTACTACCGGGGTAATCGAGTGGCTTGGTTTGTTGTTCCAACCAGCGTCTGCTTAAGTTTCCAGTCATCAATCCTTTATTTTATAAATAGAAATAACATCTAATGCTAATGTTGTAAATGCAAGTGGTTCTGCATAATTTTCCAACTTGGAACACGCCAACCACAAGAGCAGAAAAGTGCTGATCTAACTATTTAAATAATGCATAGGGTCCTATGTGTTTAGCTACGCAAAGAGCAAAATAAAAAAGAGCACCTGCGAGTTTGCGGCATTCAAGTCGATGTGCGGTTGGCCGATTTTTTGCAGAAAAACTGGCCGTTTATGACAGTTGCCCGCTCGATGGCCGCTCGCTCTATAATTTCGAACAATAAAAGACGTCACAGTACGCATTAGCGACCATAGGCATAGAGTCAAGCGGCTATAGACGTACTCTTCGCTGCTGACGTACCTCATTGACGGCTTCCTAAAAATGCTGATTAAAATTATAATCATTAATCTTCAGCTCGGGCTACGCCCTTCTTTACATAACAACTCACCCCGTCTCGAGTAATTTAATTAATTATTGTTTACAGAGTCTAGAGCGGAGAAGATGAGGGAATGTACTTAGCATAAAGTGTATCTTATTACTGGAGCGGCAAAAAAAGGGCGCGCAGAACGCCGGAGGGTAAAAAGACAGCTAATTAAAAATAATTTTCAGTTTTACGCTCGGGACTTATTTACATGTCGTTCGGGAGGAGTCCGTAAGTTAAAATTAAAAAAAAGTTGGAAGTTAAAACTGGGGAATTATTGTGCTCTAAAAGCATAAATCAGTTTAAGTAGGATAATATGTGTATGAATATAAATTGTTATCTGCAACTTTTTAACTTTTAGTGAAGCGATAAATATTCCACGTTTTTAGTCACTCGGACCTCAAAAGCCATAGACCCGGAGTTCGATTTTATTAGATCTCGTCAGTATGACACATTTTACGGCGAATGACGAAGGACGACCATGTTGATAATATCATCACGAAGACAGCATACTGTAGAGTTATCTTCAAGGTATCGCTCTAAGTGCGATTATTACACGAGCAATATATCTAATTTTCGAGCAATAATACAGATTACTTACAACTAAAGACTCTAAGTCGCGGAGCGTAACAGGACCGCATCAGGGGGGAACACGGCATTGAATGTGAAATAGTCGATAGAGAACAGAATCGAGAGGCCCGAAATGGGTAGTGTTGTGCGTTTGCATTAGCATATCATTAATAATATTACATCACAATAAAACCAGTTAAAATCACGCTCCGTCGAGAACATCCGCGTTATGACATTTCTACTGTAGGTATATACCGGGTGTTTCGTTACGCGTATCAGTATCATTGTGACTTAGAGTGTTTGAATAATTATGCAGCATATTACGATGAACATTTTGAGAATATAGAAACTGTTACAGGCTGTTTCGACTCTTCAGAATGTACTGCTATAGGTATAGTACAAGGCCTGATGAAAGACCAGAGTATTCGCGAAGATATACGATATATTAATAGCAACTACAGTATCTTAATTAATGCTATACAAAACTATCTAGATAGCACCTATCAAGAGGTACCGCCCAACATTGTACAATACAGGCTATGCATCAATAACTTTGGATACTGTTCGGTGTCATCAGTAGATGTAGAACGCTCATTTTCATTACATAAATGAAAAGTAAGTTCATTTATATATAATTATAATTCAAGTATAATTAAGTGATAAGCGTCGAAATGTCCACCGTTTTTTTTCCATACATTTTTGCCATAATTTTAGCACGGCTCTGATGACACATTGTATAGTATGACGGTTAATAAGAGTTTTAACCAGCACATGTCGCATATACTGTTAATATGAATTATAATATGAATATTAACTGTCATACTATTCAACGTGTAATGGACCTCCTTTAAGAGTGCAGTGTATAAGAGTGTAATGTATTAACATTCATCTTAAAGTTATTTAATATGTCTTATTACGGGTGGTTTATTTTTAAAATGTTCATTCTTTTGCATAACCTTTCGACTGAAGTGCCGCAAAACTTACAAGTTTCCGAAAAGTCTGGAGAAAATCCTTTCTTTGGGCGGTCGCTTTTCAGAATGCATTTAAAAAATATATTGCCCTGTTTAATTAGATTTTTTTAGAAGTTTATGTTTCAGTAAGTAATTTTTTCTTCCTTTTTCCCTTAGAAGAGAACCCGGTGATTTAGAAGATTTAGTTGGAATTTTTCAATGTTATGGTTAAAATTTGTTAGTTTTATATTGCGGTTTTGCCAAGTTGCGGCACTTTTCCTAAAAAAAGTTTTTACGGTTTTTTATTAGTCGTAATTTATTTTTTGTTCAAGTATTAAGTATTGTTGGAATTAGAAATAACATATCCAATGTCGCTTCCATAAGAAAAAATAAGTTGATGATGGTTTCAGAAAATCGAAACATCAAAACCTTAATCCGATTAATGAATTGAAATGTCCTCAAAAAGTTACTTTTAGAGATTGCAATCCGGAAAACCGGATCCGGTAATCCGGCGGATCCGGCATCATAAGACATCTATCGGATCCGGCACCAATTTGCCGAATCCGGTCACGGATCCGGTAAATTAAAAAAAATACATGAAACATGGAGTAGAAGCAGAAAGTGCCTTCTCAGTCGCTGGTTACATGTGTAGCTCTGTAAGAAGTCGACTGGAAGATGATAAAATTAACACTACTTATTTGTTTTCTAAGATATTTTTTTCAAAACCAAGTGATTTTTTTTATAATTGTTTTACTTTATAATTTAAAGTAAGTATGTTAAAAAAAGAAGTTTATCCACTCATTATTGTGACAATTGTGCCATTCATTGAACAGATTTTTGGTGACTATCATAATTATAAGAATGAAACTGCCTGGCGTCCCTAAATTACCTAATTATTGTGATCTCAGTTGATAAGCTTGATTTTAGTTAGAATTAATATAAGTTACTTATAACGAGTCATCCAAAAAAAAAGTCATCAAAGTTGGACGAGCAAAAAAGACGTATTTCTATTTTTAATCTTATAACCTTATTGAATTGTCAAGGCTGTTACATTATGTGACAGTCATTAGTTATTTTACAATTCTGACAGCTACTTAACAACAAAGTTTCATTTTGAGCTTGAACATAACCGCTTTTTCCATCTCTCTCGTTCAGAGCCAGAATTGACGACATTTTTTTTATGGATTTGTAATGTAATGTAAGTTACAATACAAGATATCATTGATGTTGTTATTTGTGAAATCTAGCAAGTGAAACTGAACTTAACCGCCCGTCATTTCTAATTATTACTAAACTAATACAATCTAGCTAGTTACAATATATCTACAAAATTTTTATTGCTGATTCATACGTAAATGTTGATTAATTATAACAGTGTAAATAAAGTTGATGTCATAAGAAATAAACGTTTTTTTTATATACTTTGTTATACATTCAGTTGATCATCTTTTATACAGTTGATTTTGGAATGAAAAAGCAAAATACGGCCGGATCCGGTCGGATCCGGCCGGATCCGATCGGATTGAAATTGGTGCCGGATTGCAATCCCTAGTTACTTTGATAATAAATATGTCAATGGATTCTAAAAATGTTTAAAAATAAATATGTTACGGCAGATTTTCGAAAATGCAGGTTTTCCGTTTTTCCAAAATATCTCAAGAACCAAAAAAAGTCATTCTCTAAGGGGCCTTAAGTTACTCATCAAATTATCTACAACTTTGCCCATTTAACCGTTTCCTATCTTTTATAGTTTCTAAGATAACAATACATCCGCCACCAATTCTGTGTATATTCTCAATTTATCACACTGTATATTCTCCTATTTAACTGTAGGAGATCAGAGGTCAGGGTTTTTGATGGTGCCTTCAACCAAATTTTATATGGTTTTGACTTGGAGTGTTTTGCCAGTTAATTTAGCGTTGTCTCTTAATCGACCTTGTCACATAACTTCGCACTAAGTCCTTGTCATGCCGAAAACAGATTCTGATCCTGTGAATTCGTCTTCAGATCCTTTCCTTTCTAGCAGGTCCACTTTTTTATTGGCCTGAATTCCCTTGTGACTCGGTACCCATTTATGACATACATACCTCATTGTGTTCTACCAGTAGCCTTAGGCAATGCAGATAATACCAGATTAATTTTGAATTGACCTTGTTATATGTCAGGGCCTTTATTGCCGCTTGGCTGTCGGAATTCATAAGTATATTTTGCCTTTGTACCCCTGAGGATGATGATTCCAGTTCCTGTATACCACATTATATGTCTGGCAATCGGTTCTTACCTTCACATTCCATTCAAGCTGGATGTTGTATAATCGTTTGAGGTTTAACTTTGGCAGCACTTCCACGTCTCAAACGAGTTTGTAATTAAATTTTTAATACTGACGCGACCTAGAGTTGTTTCTCCAGAGTCACAGTTTCCACTGAATTCCAGCCTCTGTTCCCAATCATGCCTCTGTTCTGATTCATATGCACAGAGGCGAGAGGTTTAGTAGAGCAATAGTCCTATGGCTGCTGCCGGAGTGCGTCCGTGGCTCTATACAGGTTAGTCTCGAGCATAGAGGATTTGTAAGAATTTATTTTAAAACTGAATCTACGTTGGGAAAGCTTATTTTTACAGTCAAGAAGCTTTTTCTCGGTATTATTCAGTATTACTCTTACTTTCCATTTCAGAGGCGACCCAGAAAATGATCTTTGATGACCTCAGTGATATTGAACCAACCACATTCTTTGAAAATTAAAATGAAAATTAAAAATACTTCATGTTAGAAGAACTTAAAGTATATGCAATTAACAATTAAAAAATCAATATTTACCTAAGCACCTAGCTAGTTGGCAGTAGAGACGTAATGATGTGAAAGCGTTATTTTACTTAAAAATTCAATGCATACCTATTTAATTTATTTCTTACATTATGCAAAAGCTTTTAGCAGTTATTTTCGTAATGTACTCATTAGTCCCATAACCATTATTCACTATCTAAAAAAAATCAACGAATATCTATCAACGTAGATTTAAATGAAAAAACAAGTAATTATTTGCTTAATGTGCCATAAAATCTACATATTAATGGTTTATAATAAGGCGGGGTCCTAATCTAATAAATTCCTTATTAGATTAAATAAGGAATTTAGACAATGGGGTATAATTAATGCATTCGAAATCAAACATTTTCGTGAATACTTAATTTCATTAAAACTGTAACAACGTTTAAACGCATAGTGTAAATGTATCGTAAAGCATTGGTTTTAAAAATTCATATAGTAAAAGTGCATATATATATATATTGATTTTAAAAAACCGACATAATACCGTAGGGCTTGGAAAGTACGGGACGCTTCCCTATATTGGACAAATGTTATTTTTTGTTGTCACGTCTTTCCATTCACGGTCCCTCTTTGCGAATTTGTCGAATATCAGCCATGGAAGAAGAAAATTCTTAATTGTCTGACTTTTTAGGTCAGGATTTGATAATGCAACCACCAATACTACAGTCGATGGATGCCAATCCAAGTGCTTGCCCTAGTTTTGGTAATATTGTTATCATTATTTTATCTTAGTTACCTAGTACGTTCTTATTATTATTATTATTATTGTTTTTTGATGTGCTTCTTAATGAAAAAAATTGATTCCTTACAATTCTTCCGTAGGTAGGAACTTATAGAATTTACCTAATTTGACCCGGTGGATTTTTAATTTCAGCTGAAAATAATAATAGTTCTAAAAAATCTTTATTTTAGGCACGTTAATACACCAAATAACTCCATCACACAACACCAAATAACAAATAGAAATCGTGAATAAAATTATTGAAGTGAATATGAGGGTATATGTATGCGTACTGATCAGTTTGATAAGCCATAAACGAGTATGTATGTAGGTACGAGTTGCCATATTTAATGGGGACTTCTACCTTCCTACATTTGAAAAATCGATTTTTTTTCTTTTCATTTTTGTGTGTCAGAAGGGATGTCTTTACGGACCAGGCATTGTAGACTGACGGTAAATATAAGCCCCTTTGAATAATTCACATTTTAAACTACGCGTTTTTCTCAGAATCACGATTTTAAAAATGGCTGACATTCTAGCGGCCACTGTAATTAAGCCATCGACTTGAAATTTTGCACGAATGCGTAAAAAACATTTCTCCAGGGTCTGACGCGCCGGTTTTTCGATAAAAACATTTAAAAAAATTTGAATTAATTTTTTTGTGAAAAAAATTACAAAAAAACACAATTTTTTTTAAATTTACCGCCATTTTTGTAATTTTGCAGTAATCGAAAAAATATGTCGTTGTTCCCTGACCAAAACACAACTGATTCAGAAAATATTTTTTGTATTTTTATTTCAGATCAATACAGAGGGTGTTACAATGTCAGCCGTTTAGACGGAAATTTTCGCGGCCTTCAATTTGCGATGTTCTGGCGGTCGCCATTTTAGATTTTTCTGATTTAAAAAAATGTTTTTTTCGTGTAAAAATTATTTACTTATAATTCGCAAAAAACCGCATTTGTTAATTTTAATTACTTCCCCCACGAAAAAATAATACAAAAAGGACTAAAAAATGACATCTCAAGGTAGAAGTCCCCCTTAATGGAAGTGATTTTTGACCAGCTCCTGTCACTAAGCCGTTTCCTTTCTCACATCGATAGTTCCCACATCCAGGTGTGACATTGGAACCTCCATTACCACCTTAACCACTAGTCCAACATACAAGTTAGTGCTGACACTCAGTGTGGCACAGATGCTCACCATATCCAAACCTGTCAGAATGTAGGCACAGTACACCAACCTCGGTGTACTCAAGGCCGTAGTAGACTAAACCTGAATACCTCATTTATTTTGTAGCTACATCCGTAAACGCTTTGAGTCTGTTATTGTTTGTTTGTAGCTAGCTCTTATATCTCTTAGGTATGATCCGGTCCTACTACCTCGTAGTATATTAAAGGCAAAGCTATTTTGAGTGTACTGTAGGTATGTTATGGAGTAGCGAACAATTGGACAGTATATGCGATTTAGTTTTGTATGTAATTAATAAAAAAGGTTGTAGTAACCTTTTCTGGTTTTATACAATACAAAAGACAAACATTACAACGACAATCTTTGGAACAGTACTGATAAACATCACCAAGATCGAAAAAAACTCGCATGCAAAATCGACAGTAAAGTGCATGCTTCGGTGTGTCTTTTTTTGTTTCAAATGCATTACTCACAAATAGTGGACACCTGCTGAAGAAGAAGTGGGTACATGCAGTATTTCTAGAAGGCCTTGAAAGACTGCATAGAAAAGTTTATCGTTTTCCATATTTTGCGAGCAAAAGCTTGGTGAAGCCTCATTCTTCACTGGACTTATCCTCAAGTGAATTTTTTGTTTTCCCTAAAACTAAGTTGATGCTGTAAGGTCACAATTTAAAGTCACAGAAGAAAGCAAAGCTGCTGTTACACAACCCATAAAGGAAGGAATGTGTTCAGATGTTCAAATGGACATTAGGAAGAAGTATGTTCAAATCCAAGAAGCTGACTATGGAGCTTCACACATGGGTGGATGTATTAAAATGTAAATTAAAGTTTTTCTGGATGCAGTTTTTCATTACTTTATTGTTGGACCTTGTGCATGAGTTCTTTCATGAGAACTGGAGATTAGAAAGTAAACCTGGACTCGACGTTTTCCAAAATTATTTTATTTTACTCAATATTCATTAATACGTATTTCCAGTTAGTTGCTCTTAAAATCGGCAATTGTTTTATACACGGCAAGTTATGTTATATATTTATACGGCAATAAATAAAACAAAGCTAATTATGGTCATTTAATCGATCATTTCCCTGTCAATTTGCTAACTCTTACAGAATTTAGGAAACTGAGAGTAGCTATATACATATACACCTATGAATGTACATACTTGCATAGCCATTAGCAGAATATTAACTTTTTCCAATAAATATGAAGTTACATAAAATAAAACGGACTATTAAAGCTATTATCCCAATTATGTTGCATCTATTCAACATTATCTACAAATTAATTAGACAAAAAAAACACCCATGACCACAGAAACAATTAAAACCGCTCGCAATTACAGCGTTATAATAATTCCGATTTTTAACCGTAATACAATTAGTAGTGGACATGTGAAGAGTAGATTTTTTGTTTGAAAAATAATGACACGCTCACTATAGGCTGATGCAGCGTCTGCTTCGAGATTTAAGTCGAGAAAGACTTAAGCTGCTCGCCCACTGGTACTGGGAGATGCGGTAAGAACAGAAGAGTAAGGAATTTCTTCCACTTGGGAAGCTTGTTTAGAAATAAAAGGATGATCTCCAATCTACAATCATTATTAACTGCAGGGATGTGAAGTAAAGGAGAGATTCCTACGAGTGGTGGTCATTCAGTCAATAACCTCGTTTTGTATCAACAAATTTATATCAAACACAGTAATCACAGTTACAAGTAAAACTGTAATTATATCCACTTACTTTTTTTACACATTTTGTGTATAGTATATTGTACCCTGCATGAATTAGAGAAGGGTAACGATAATACAGACTTAAATATGTTTTCAACTGACATTGGAACGCTACATTTTTACTCGAAGTTCGCGACACTGACATCTTCAATAACCGCATGTTTTGGAGGCGACTAAAATTAACGTTAAACCCAATTTTTAATCCCTAACGAACCAGACCGTCAGGATACTTGACCATTATTATTTTAAGTGTTATAAATAGCCTTAACTTATAGTATTTATTTTATAAATACTATAAAATAATTACTTAAAAATATATTATAAATAATTACTTTAAAATACTATAGAAATTAGTTATCAAATAGACTACAAAAGTTCTATTAAATGTATAAGAAATTTCTATGAATTTGTGATCGATAACTTGTGATGATAGCCATTAGTAGCAATATTATTAATATATTTAAACACATTTAGAAATAAGTTTTTTATTGACATCTACATCTAGAATACTAACCTGAAGTAACATCATAACATGGTAAATAAAAAAAACGCAATGAATACTAATCGTAACATGAATCGAAAAACTAACTAATCACAATTACAAAAAATAATATCATCATCAACAATCTTTAAATTATCTCTAGTCTTTTTAATAGAAACCAATTACATAAGCAGACGGACAAAAAAAAGTGAAAATCATAATGACTGCAGCACCATATCTCATATGTTTTTAGGTCGCTGAATCCAAATCTCCAGTTCGTTTAAACTTTAACTAAACTAAATGTCATAGTTTTAACTAAATATCATTTTCGTCCCTAGGTAGAACCATGGTATAGAATAAAGTAAGAAATTGTGACTTGTTTTGTCTTAACATACCATTTAGGGGTCAGTCTATTGGAAACCTTGAGGGAACAGCAAAACCCTATAAACCCATACCCTTATATCTAATAACCCAGTTGCCCGGAGGTCTATATGAGACTATGAAACCATATATATCTCAGGGAGCTCATAAGCAAACAGCATCAAACCCAATATTCCCGCAGTCATGGGTGTTTGAGTCCTGAGGGTCTGAGAGTCTCATCAGACTCATTAACCCCATAACCCCGTACTCGAACCCACTAACCCAATAGCCCGGTAACACTAGAAGCAACGCATCTCGCAGGTCTTTTAGCAGGCAATCTGTCTCATATCAACCTGTCACCGGAGAGTGTCATCGCTTCTCACGCAAGAACGACCTAACCCGAACGCTTCCGTCGAAAAACGAGCGGCGCGCGCAGCCGTAGGGAACAAAAAGCAACGCGCCGCGCTGCTCGCCCTCTTTGCGCTCGTGACCGTCCCGGGTCAAGTCCTCTCGGCTGGTCTCCCTAGTGGGACCTGCCGCTGTGGTACGTTTGGGAGCCCGCATCAACAACGTAAGTGGTTTAATTTCTTTCCCACGTCGTAGAGTTCCGCACCGGAACCCTCGACGTGGGAGAACTTCCCAAATTCACCACTCAGGAGACACAACGACGCTGCACAACTATTTTCATAGCGTGTAGCGTCCCCCGTGCGTCCCCACGTGGCAAGGGACGCACATCAACACCGTCTTCATCATTCATCATCAACAACTAAGCGTCGGCGCGGACACCCATAGCCGGGTACCTCCTTGCCCTTTCCCCGCACCGCGCCACGACGATAAACCTAATAACTCCATAGCCTGAAGCTTTGTGAGCAAAGGTTCTCAAATCTAATGAGACAGTTCTAGTTCTATGTACGTAGTTACCGGGTTATTGGGTTCAAGGAATGTGGATATAAAATATTGAGTCTGAGGACTCTCAGGACCTCCTATGGGGTTTGAGGCTCTGAGATACGTGATTTTTAGTTTCCTACATACAGACCCTTGGGGTGTATTGGGTTATTGGGTTCAAGGGTATGGGATAATAAGAAACCCGTTGTGAATCCCACAATCTTTAGGAATAATATTAATCTCCTATTTAGGAATTCCATCCTAAATGGCATCTTATGACAAACAAGTCACAAGTTCTCTCTTTATGCTCTCTATGAGCCTCGATTCGCCTCATGAATAATACTAAAACTGATTGCGGCAAAAAACCGACTGCGGATTTGTTTGTGTGCTGGTGCAAGATTAAACACTAATTTATTATTAGTGATATAGTATAATTAGACGCATGCGTATAATTGTACCAACTGTCTCAACCATTTCATTTCGCTTCGCCTTGCTTCAGTGTGTTAACATCGCTAAAAGTTCTCTCCCCATCTTATCTCTTTGCATCAGTGGGCAAGCACCTTTAACCGTCAACACAGGAAAGTCGGTCGCCCAAGAATCAACAGAATCTCCGCTAATAACAAAGGAGAGGATAGCCAAGGAGATAAACCGAGTTATTTCGTATTTCAACAAAACGAGCTGGCCATCATCATATATAATTAGCCTCTAGCCATAACATAAATTATGATGTTAGCGTTTTATAGGAAACGCATAGCTTTGATTTATTCGTCCGAACGTATAACTCGCTGCGCGGGCTCTCTTTTTTTCGAGGGGCTGTTATCCTATTACCTGCGCCTCAATTATTTATTTAGTTATTGCTATAAATTATACGCGGTTATTTGTTTTGGCCTGCGATAACCGTGACATTTGACCCTTGTTACATAAACAATAAGCGAATGCCACGACAAAAATTGCTGTTATTACGAACTGCTCGAAATAATCATAGTTATCGCCAGTCCTTTATCGGTAATGGAAGGCAATTCGTAACTGTTTCCTGGAATTTTTCTGTTTAAATTGGTGGTATGCAGTGAAGTCATGAACAGGTAAGGTATAGTTGGTGGATAGCTCGTGTTTCTTCTCTTCAGCTGAAAATTGAAGAAATAGTCTACACTAATCAACTCAACAAGTTTGTCTTCCAAGGCAGTTAACCCAAAATGGTCAGAGTTGGATTATTTTATATGGGAATAACATAAATCCTTGACTCATGAGTTCCATTTTACAATGTTGATAACAATTAACATTTTTTAAAAAAAATGCCTTTTATTCAGTCAAAATTGATAAAGTTGAAGTTTTCTATTTTTATTTTCTGGATTTTAATTAATTATTTGATTCTTCTTCATGCCGGCATAGTAGCTATGCATCAAACATTTTATTAAACCTTTTATTATAAAAGTTTTATTAGGCCTTCATAATGTGTATCCATTTACGTACGAATGGTGAATATGGTGTTGTCACACCACATAAAGGTTCTGGCTGATGGTTTGTGGCTGATTTATCTGCCCTTTTTATTATTTTTATGTCTTTTATCTCCTCATACCCTCAGTGTCGTTTTGTTTTGATTTCCTGGCTGTTTTAAAATATCCATACAATTCTACACGGAGCTGCTTGCTTTCAGTGCTGCTTGACAATCAGAAAAAGTGAATAATTACATAATTAGATTGCATTCACTTCAGCCCGATGTATCGTTGTATATTTTCCTAGACTTATCGAAATATATGTATTGATTGTTAGTCCAGTTTGGTACATTTTTCTCCCTGATGTAACGTAACATAAGTGTAATCAATAAGACGCAAACGGTTAAAATATTTTATATTTCTTCATTGTATCCCTTCCTGATTTAACACTTTCACTACTGTGTGTACCGCAAATGGTACACGCTAATATTTCTGGTCAAACTGTGTTTACCAAATCTGGTCACAAGTAGAGCATGTATTACAATTGTTGTGTCCCACGGAATTTCGCACCTTCCGTTTGTTGAAGTATAAGCTGGTAAGAAGTATAAGCTGGTCCAGTTTATGTGTATTTTTTATTTGGCAAAACAGTTTAGGGATTCTATCATTGATGTTCTCAGTATAGCCATCAAAAACACGTGTTGAAGAGAGTACGTACCTATTACATTGATTCATTTATGTTTTTGCGTCGCATATCCGACACATCCAAAACTCGAAGAAAATGCAAATGGTTGGAGTGAATATGATGAATACGAAGACCATGACAATGATGATGACGACGATAATGATGACGAAGACGAAGGCACGACAATGATGATGACGACGATAATGATGACGAGGATGGTGACGTTGACGATGATGACGATGATGATGAACATAGAGATTACTCAGTTTCACGAAACAATAGCGAATATTTTTAAAAGGGAAACACCTACAAATTTTGCTACATAGAAAGCTGAATAAAAATGTCATTTTCTTGTAGACAATCCGTCAAGAGGAAGATGTACGAGTTATTATTAGATAAATAGCGAAAAAAAGACGACCATGATTTTGCTGTGATGGAAAGTTCTCATTAAAAAGTTATTGTAGTTATTCTTTTCTTGTATTAATAGGGATTACTTACGAGGTGTGTAAATTAAGTTTAAAAAAAAGAAATGTAAGAATACATACGAGGTGTGTAAATTAAGTAATGATTCTGGCAACGTAGCGCCCGATCTAGCAACACTGCGGAGACGGGATTTGGAAGGACGATAGGCTAACATGTAATGCACCTTCAGGACAAGTTTGACCTTGTTAGAGTCATTTGTTTGTTCTTTGTGACCGTTTTCTTAAACCAGTTTTTTCTAGTGCTTTTAAAAAATTGTGATGAGTTTCCTTTCCTTTCCTTTCCTTAAAAATGAGTACAATCCGGAAACCAAGCGCCAAAGCATGGAATGGAACACTTCAAGCTCTTCAAAACCCAAAAAAGCAAGAATGAGCAAGTCGAAGATCAAATGCATGCTTATTTGCTTTTTTGATAGCCAGGGAATTGTCCACAAAAAGAGTTTGTGCCTCCAGGCCAAACAGTAAATCAACACATTACAGAGAGGTTCTTGAAAAACTTCGAAAAAGGGTCATCAAGAACAACTGGATGTTGCATCACGACAATGCACCTTTTCACACAGCCGTTTTAGTAAACGATTTTTTAGCCAGCAAAAACATTCGCGTGGCTCCTCAGCCTCCTTATTCGCCTTACTTGAGTCCCTTGACTTTTTTCTCTTCCCGAGATTGAAAATAACCTCAAGTTGAAGGTTATTCCAGTATATGAGTTCCAGAACTGCTATGAGCAATGGAAGAACCGTCTCCAGCACTGTGTGCGGCGTCCCAAGGAAGTAATTTTGAAGGATACAACACTGAATTTTAATTATATTCGAATAAATAAAATTAAAAAAATCAGTCTCATTACTTTTACACACCTCGTAAAAATATTTTAAGAAATATTGTATTCTATATAATATGCCCTGCCATTTTATGGTTAGTAGTCAAAGTATTAATTCAGTAAATATTACTGCAGCTAAAATATGTATGTATGGTAACTACTAACTCATGGAGGTATAATAACGTCAAATGATGTGCCTACCGAATATTTTTAAATTTGAATTGTCATCAGAGACCTAATCACACGGATGAACTGCTCCTTTTCTTTTTGCAATAAAGAGCGAAAAGTTCCTCAAAGAAAAATAAATTATTAAAGGAAATTTCCCCGTCTTTCTCAAAGAACGGGGAAAGTAAGGTGTCACATCCGCGCCGAGATTTCCGGAACAACTCTAATTTCCGGTTCCGTTTGTTGAGCGTTAAGCTGTGCTTTCATTATTTCGCATATTACGGGCAGCAGACCTAAGCGTTTTCCTTTTCGCTTTGTGCCTTATCCTTTCTAAGACCGTTAGGACTAACACGTTTAGGATAAGAAAAATAACTTGAAAGCGGATATATTAGGGAAGCGGGGGTGTATGGTATACCGATGACCTATAACTTGGCAAAATAGGTTAAGAGCCTCAAAATATTTTGATCTTAAAATTAAATAAATGAGAATATAAGTGCATTCCTATTGTTCATATCTTCTAATGTGCATGCCTTATATCTTCTAATATTCTTTGTTTTTAAATATGCAAAAATCACGTCAACATAAGATGGTTCTATACGAATGAGCATCAATTGTAAGCGTTTTTGGAGAGAAATGTTGACCAAAGAAGAAGTCTCTCTTGTGAAATTGTTAAGGCAAGAAACAATTTTTACTGACACTAGCAGATGGAATTGTTAAAATCAGGAAGCAGTTTATAAGCTTCTGTAAAGATCGTCTTGTCATCATTGTCATCATAAAATAGATGAGGAATATCTTGAGTGGTAATATTTCAGTATTTTTCGCTGGCATATGTAAGAACAAGTTCATTTTTAAGCCGCTGATGTCCATGAAATTATATACATTGCTGTAAAACTCCAAAATATTTTCGAATGCCTCAAAAGGAAAATGTAAATTAACTTCTTTGAATTTACTTGAATGGGTAAGAAAGATATCGAATTTTTTCACAATCTTAAAACCTCGTGTGTATTTACATATTTTAAATGTTCATCAGAATCAATGTGTACATGAAGTATATATACATATTTACAATATAATTGCAATTCCGTTGTTTTTTGACACGAAATATGTATTAGTAAAAAGTAATCAAGGCCAACAAAAAAATCTTTGTAATATCGTAATACTACATAGCCATTTATATTCAATAAACCAAACTGCTTTACAATTAATAATATATTACAATGGTTAACATCTCTATGGTCAGTTTTGGCTTAAAATGACAAACTTATCCATATATCTTCACCGAAAGACGGCGTTTCTAATATATTACACACAATGCCATTAGCATAAATTCATATTAAAGTCTCTCTGTAAACACATGCAATTATAATTAATGTCGCTTGCATATAAACACATACATACTTAAAATCAAAGTCAAAGTAGTAGAATAAACTAAACAGACACACGTCAAATACACTTTAGAAAACACAAATTTATATGGATGCAAAAAAACCCACCACCAGTGCAAGACCAGCAGTGGGTACTTCTAGGATAGTCGGAAACTGATATGTACAGTGTATTATAAATCCTATTAATTTTCATGTTTCATCCACATAGTGGAATGGAAATAGAGTTAAATAAGATAATACAAGCTGTGTCCGAAAGTAGGTCGAATGACCACAGAAATCTGACAGTGTGAAATATTTGAACATATATGTTTCATTGGCCTTCAGAGTATTCCTCCTTTGATTCAATGCTGGAAACTTCTGGAGGAGTCCTCCTTCAGTATTGTGTTTAGCGCATTACAGCAGCCTGTATAGAGCAGGCTGTATAAGTGAATTATAGGAAAAGTGAGGATTGAAAGAAAAGAAGTTTGTCATGAAAATGGAAAAGGTAGGGCAAAATCAGGAGACTACGAAGGATGATACACCAATATTACCTGACGCTTAGCGAGGAATTGCTTCGTGCACGCAGCAAGGTGAGGGCCTTTTCTAGATACCACCTGCACGTACACCTGCCAATAAATATCCACACGTTCAAAGGTATTAACTGAAATATGGCAGAACGCTTTGCTCATGTTGCCTATACCGAAAAGACACATTTTCCAATATTTTACATATCTTGTTGCTGTGACTAAGGAGCTGAGGCAAAAAGTAGGAGGATTACAAGATTTATGAATTTATTGAAATGCAGAATGGAGAATTTCTCCGGCAGTTTCCAACAGTTGTACAAAGATTGTCAGAAGTGGATTATATTAGAATACACTGCTTTGATGACAATTAAATATTTCTATTAAATTATTTTAATTCACACTTCAAATTTTTGTGACCATTCACCCTACTTTCTGGACACATCTTGTATTTTTTGTGGGTACCTTGAATGTTTTAAAATTCGTATGAAATGATGTTTGTTATACATATACTTATAAATACATATACTTATACATGTACTAGTGACCCGCCCCGGCTTCGCCCGGTTTACAACATCACATTAGGAAACCTCTAAAATTATCAGTGTTTCTCTACTATATTATGCATGTATTATACATATAAACCTTCCTCTTGAATCACTCTATCTATTAAAAAAAACGCATCAAAATCCGTTGCGTAGTTTTAAAGATCTAAGCAGACATAGGTAGTAGATAGATAGGGACAGACAGCGGGAAGCGACTTTGTTTTATACTATGTTATGACTTATAACTTGTATAAAAACATGGAGTTACTGGAAGTAAAATAAAATTTTTTAACTAACATTTTTTAAATAACGGCATTTGTCGTTCATGTGTTTCTGGAGTTAAGGTTAACCAAATACATATCTATAGCTCAACAAAAAAAAAGCAAATTAGTGAACCTTTGGTAAGGTAAAATGATTAAATTTGAACAAAATGTCAGTATCTGAAACTAAAATTATCTAAGAATAAATAGGTAATAAAAATTGTTTTATCTAATCTTTGAAAAATGAAACCCTTATTAAGCATATTCCATTTATTTCTCTAATTTTGCATTGACAAAAATGCTTGTCTGCATTAGGCAATTAAAAATTTCTATAATGACCATCTAAGCTAATTTTGGAGAAAATGAACTGAAAAAGGATATGAAGTTAAAAAATAATAGTTTGTATAAATTATAACATAACTCTGTACCCCGTATTGTTCCCTACGATGTTTTAGCTTTTGCCAATTCCCTGTCCCCTTTGCGAAATTCGATGGGTAATTTTCTTTGACAGTGAATTGAGTTAGACCTGTCTTTGTCGGGTTGTCTTTGTGTAACAAATTCGTTTTCTTCGTATTAGGCCTACGTTTTTTCGTTTGTCTTTCACAATAAGGCTTTTTATCAGTTTACTTAGATATCATTATACATTTCTGTAATGCAAGTACGTATGTATGTTTTTCATATTTTCAGTCAACTTTCGAATTAGTAATAGTACTGACACCTTCGTCGACTGCCTCAATGTGCCTGGAGCTGAACAGAACGTAATTTCTGTTTCCTGTTACACTCATTTGTAGCTGCTGACATCTCCCTAGTGGGAGCCCAAAAGTTGAATGCGATGGATTGTTGGGTTGCCTAACTGCAAAGCGCACACCTACCTGGCGTAAACTCTAAATTGTAATACCATTTTATATGTTATTTTTCTAAAAATTGATACGTCTGCTACATTTATTTTGTTGTCTAAATTTTGTATATTTTGTTTATAAATAAAATAATTATTGGTATATGCTCTTATTAGTATTTTTCATGACATCTACAAAACAAAAACACAATTGGCGTCTGCTGAGGCAAAAAAGTAGGAGGATTACAAGATTTATGAATTTATTGAAAGACTTCAACTGACTTCACTATGAATTTACTATTTACGACTTCAAATGAATTCAAAACACTTTACGTGATTTCAAATGATTTCACGACACTTCTAAACGACGTTACTTAACTTCAGTTAATATAATATAGTTTTACAGAATTTCCAGGGAAATGGCCTTGGAGTGTAAGATATTGTCGTAACTGTAAAATATTACTAAAGTCAAGGGCGTTTATACTAAACTCAAAACGATTGTAAACCGCTGTGGATGTTTGATGTACAAGAAAATATGTACAGGGTTAGATTTTATAATTTGCCAAGTTATTATGAGTTTATTATTGAAATTAGAAAATATTTCTTCAGACAAAGTTCTCTACATCAATTCAAAGAGTTCTACATCAATTTTTATAAGACGATATGAGAAAAAACAATTGAACCTCAGCAACCCATAAAATTGAACCAAAGTTGTTTTTTTTTTGAATGGAACGCCTTATATATTATTTCAAATTGTGATCCCTCGAATTTTTCCCTTTTCAAAAATATATAACACGCCTGTGTTTGCTATGGCAGGTCTTTTTTTACAATTTGAAGTTATTACGAGTTTATTATTGAAATTTAAAAAAATTCTTCGACAAAAGTTAGAGGTTTTTACATATATTTTTATAATGTGATGTCAGAAAGGACAATTGAACATCAGAAACTGAAAAACTGAACCAAAGTTTTGTTTTGTTTTAATGGAACACTTACAAATTATTCCATTCTTTAATTTTTTTTTCCTTCCCAGAAATATATATCAGATATATGTTTGCTTCATAGACATATCTTATTTAAAAAGTTAGTAGTGACTACGGATCGCAGCAAACCATTGATGTCTGGACCAGAAAAAAAGAAGAATGAAGAAGAAAAAACGAGAAGAAAAATCATATAAAAAGTTCTGAGCTATATTTCATTAATTAATATTTATTACAAATTGTTTAAAACAAGAATTATGTTTAGTGAACATGAAAAAAATATGATCATTTATTGTTAAAAGAAATATGTACGAAAAAATTCAAGGAATTAGAATATGCAATAATGTACAGGGTGGTCCATTAAAACAAAAAACTTTGGTTCAGTGTTTATCCTAAATATCTACATTTCATAATTTATTACGATATTTCTAACCTAAAATTGACTAAAAGGCGATATCTCGCTTTTTCATAGGTAATAATTAGAGTTAATAAATTCGCGAATCTTAACAGAATTCAAAAAGTTAAAGGGAAGTATGTAGCAGTGGCCGTTGAGTTGGTGTAATAAAAATTCTTGTATTTTCGTAAACATATTTTAGGGAGTGATTGTTAAATCTAAATAGTATGCTATTAATAGCAGAAAACTTCAACTAAACTTTCAAAAAATGTCTGCCTCAACAGAAAATCTTGGAAACGGCTTTGCAACATTTTTGCGAAATATTTTTTTCTTAATCACTAAGTAAATACAAAGTTTTTTTTATTGTTGTTAACTTTTCGAAATCTCGAAATCTATTTAAAGCTATAAGAAGCGTAATTTGTAATATTGGTTTTATTTAAACATTTTTTTTAATGAATATCCAACTAATGTAATCTTTAAAATTTTGATTTCAAAATATTTCATCATTGATTTCAAATGATTGCAAAAGGCTTCAAACTAAGACTGCATAGAGACTTCAATTGATTCCCAAGATTTCGCCATACACCATACGCGACCGTAATAAAACTTCACAGACTTTTTCACACAAACATATTTCAGTTGAATTCAATGAGATTTAGAGATTTCATACGTACCTAGACTTTACTATTCCTCCTAAATATCAGTTTATTCTTCGTGCACTTCGCCATTTTTTGATCCGTCTAGTCTTTCATTTTAACTGAAATCACATTTTTACAAATTTTGGCAATTTGGTTAGAAAATAATCCTAAAACTGTGCAAAAGTGCAAAATCTAAATATCAACAGTTATCACTTATTAATATAAAAAAGAGTTTAAAGGAAAACCGTCTTCTTAGTCTTAAATGGTATTAGTTTTATTAATATAATCAGAAACACATTGAGCTACACAATATGTCTCTGTCTTATCCTATTTGAATATAGCATTTTATAATAGAGTGCTATATATGTACTTTAAATCTAGTTAAAATTTGTCACTTTGCCCAATATACTTTTGTTCAAAATAAGTATGTTTGTTTCGTATATTCTCGGCTTACATCTATTTTCTATTTACCCATTTAATGTATCTTTTGGGATGCCTCAAAGTTTGTAATTTATTTTTGAGATATTAACTAAAGACATGTCGGTGCTTCTAGAAATTTTTATATTCGTAAGGTAAGAAACAAATTTTGAAATTGTAATGTCGTTCTGAAATTGTACAGAATTTTCTTAAATATATTCCTGTCATTAACAACAAATACTTAAAGTGATACCAAACAAAAAATATTATTTTCAAATAATATTCTGACACGATAAGTATTCCACATTAAAAAAAGAATGATATATGCATACATATGTCCCAAATAGGAGGTACGACGTTATGTTTTTTCAGATAGCAATCCCAGTTATTTTTGGACGACGCACAGTGGGATAAGATACCATATACCTTTAAAATGCGGCAAAAAATCTGTAAACCGTGAAGGTGTATAATGTTTCTCGATGTAAGAAACGCAGGACAAATCGTTTAAAAAAGTCTACAATCAAAAAGTGAGATAACGGATTATTTTATAAACAACTTACCATTTTTGTTGTGTGAAAACAATTTTATTAATTACACAAAAATAAACATTTTCTTTTCCAGTAATTACTTTAATAACGGTTCATTCAAACACACTAAATGGTTAGACGCTGAAAAATGTTCTGTATGTTTTCTGCTCGAAGAGTAGGTACCTAGCAATAGAATGGTTTTAAAAAAATTGACGTCATAACTCAAAAATATGCAAATAGGAACAACTTTTTTCAAATAATACCTAAATCTAAAGTGAATATATCTTAGAAATATATAAAATTTTACAGCTTGATCAGGCTCATTCATAGGTTTGATATGGGTTTTTGCCTTTAAATCTTTTGTAGTATTTTTTTAGAAATGGACCGATTGTGAACAACACGTATTAGAATAATAATAAGAACCTTACCACAGTTAGCTG
>JAPWTK010001325.1:0-58497 GCA_029963805.1 Aromia moschata
TATATGGCATGTTGAGCTCAATGATAATATTTTGATGTCTAGTATCTCCAATTTAGTGTTGGCCCATTATTTCTGACTCACCCTGTATATAACTTTATAAATGATACATATAACTTTACTTCCATATTACATATACAGCTCATAATACAGCAAAAAAAGTCGTTTAACTTTTTAATAACCTTGAATATGAAAAAATGTAAAGAGAAAACCTGGACGTTTTCCACAAAACACCGAACTACCATACTTTTCTCAACGCGCGTTTCGCTAACTAAGTTGGTATCTTCAGGAGAAGATTAAAACTAAATTCTAACCTACACTTGCACTATTTATTTTTAATTTGTTGCCACAGTTCACTGAACCGTAACACCTATGTTTGTTTATTAGAGCAAACAGTGGACTGGTCAGTATCGGACCATTGTCCTTATTCATACTACGGTTACACTTAATGATTTCCAAACAGTAGACAGTTGAAGCATCTAACTGTCTACTGTTTGTTACATTTCTAATTAATTTTAAATTATTTATGTCTATCCTATGGTTGTTGTCAAAAGCATGTTGGGCAACACAAGATTTTTCCGTTCTGCCATAGTTCAAATGAGCCATGTGTTCTTTAAATCTGGTCAATATAGATCTTTTTGTTTGCCCAATATACTATTCTAAGTGTGTAGGTTAGAATTTAGTTTTAAGCTTCTCCCTGAAGATGCCAACTTGGTTGACGAAACGCGCGTTGAGAAAAGTGTAGTAGTTCGGTGTTTCGTGGAAAACGTCCAGTTTTTTGTTTCTACGCGAAGGTTCCACTACCCTCCAGGATGAAAAAATGTCGGTACATTCCTATTTTACATACTCAAATAATTTTTTTATTTTAATGAATGAATTCAATAAATTAGGGCTCAAAATGAATATTAACCTTTTGCGGTCCAATTTTATTTTCATGTGTATTTTTCCTGGGTCCCATTTATTTTGCGCAAATTCGATTGAAATAATAAATTTTATGTGGAGTGTTTTTCATGGAGTTTTTGCAAAACTGCACCTATTTATTTTTTATTATCAATTTATATTACTAAAAATACCTATTGGTGTTTGTAATTTTTTTCAGTGTGATATCTTTTGAAACATTCGCCAGGATGAAGTCCAGGCTTTCGAGTGCAGGTGTCGCAGAAGTAAACTGTTTCCCTTGGCCCTCCTCATACTTTTCGGTTACTACAAACTGCACAATCCTTGGAATTACTTCTTTCGTTTGGGAAAATAAAATGAGGCTGTTATTATTCAGCCGTTCTTCTGTTTCTGATGTTGATGGACGGCCTTTCCTAGATCTGTTGGGATTTCGAACATCTCCAACAAGTTGTTGCACCAGTGATTTTCTGTACTTGAGGTGACTTTTGTGCTGCAAACCATCATGACGCTTCTGAATACTATACAGTATGTAGCTGTTTACTATTGCCACTTCTAGAAGCCAGAAAAACATTTTCCTCCACCATTTGAGTGATTTCCTTGTAAAACCATAGCTTGCAATGTAATGATCGCGATCAACAGCTCCCATATTTTTTGTGTAGTCGAGAATGGCAACGGGTTTTCTAATGTCTTCTATATCACCTATTTTGTTTCTTCTCTGTACCAACTGGGATTCTGGGTTATGATATGTCGAAAGGATATGGACATTTCTTTTATCTTTCCAAGTTAGTACCATCATATTTATCTTTCCTGTGAGTGATAGTTTCGTGTTTCGCTGGTTTCACTCTTTTTCTTCTTATTTCTTCTGGTAATCCTTTTCAATTGGGCAATATGGTGCCTGTTGTTTGAATTTGAAGATTCAGAAGTTCCATTGCGAGGTCTGTTCCTGTATAAAATCGATCCGTGTATAGGTGATATCCAGTGCCATTAGAATTTTCCAGTAATTTGTTACATAAATGTAACGTTATCCTGGATGTGAAGGGGGGTCGGGACGAATAAGTCCTGCGGTTGTACTAGCTCCATAATAAGGTAATAATACACTTATGTAGCCTGTTTCCGATTCCGCTAACACGTATACCCTTAGGCCCCATTTAGTTGGCTTTTTGGATTATACATCTTGAAAACTATTCTTCCTTTGAATCCAACTGTGCTTTCATCCACAGCAATATTTTGATTAGGGATATAGAACTCTCGACATTTATTATCAATATAATCAACAATATTTTTCACTTTCTGTCCTCAGTTGATCTGTTTGGATATGCTGGAGGTGGGTTCAAATGAAAAGCCCAATATATTTGAAGAAAACGATGCCGGGAAAAAATATCCTTGAAAAAAGGTTGCTTATCAGTCCATTCCTCACTGAAGTATTCTTTTATAGATGACTTTTCGTGTAAAGCCATATTCATTATGATACCCAGGAATGCCTTCATTTCTGGAACAGTAACTTCTACCTACTTTCGCCATATTGAATACTTCTGTAATGGTGTCGCTTTTTGTATTTTTTCTGCTCCATATCGATTCGTTTCTACAACTATCTGTTGTATTAGATCATCTGTGAAGAATAATTGAAAAAAGTCCAATTCTGACACTGGTCTATTTTGTGGCATTTTATAGCCACTATTAGCTGTAAATGGCAGTCTAATGAAATCTTGATTATTCTGATCCCAGATTTTCCACCTGGAGATCTCATCCTCATCACTTTCTGCATCAGTTTGCTCCTCACTTTCATCTTCTTCGTTATCATATCCCTCCCCATCTTCATCCTCCACGTCAGTTTCTTCCTCGACACTATCACTCTCTTCAGATTCAATTTCAGAGTCACGAAATTCGGAATTGTCTGTTTCTGAGTTTCGCCTTCTTTTCCGTGCGTTGATTTGGTTTTCTTTTCCTAAGTTTCCCGTTTCCTATGCAAAAAAATTGAATAGGTACAAACTTACCAAAAATAATAGCAGGACTGAGTTGAATGCAATATCCAAATATATGTCCAATTTGCGGTACACTGGTACATACCACTTACACAAAAACTGTTTGAAACCAAATAAAATTTTTATAAAACAATGTTTAGAATCAATATTTTAAATTGTAATAAAATTATAAATTATATTCTACTTTACTATACTAACTGTACCTTCCGAAAATCAAAATAGAACTGATAAAGAAAGGCAGAGGATAAAAAAATGTTCTATTCATATTCTTTCTTCAAATAGCAAACCTCATCATTAGTCTCATAGAGTCATGCTGGACTTTAATTCTACGAATAAAATTCATTTTGAACCCTAATTTATCGAATTCATTCATAAAAATAACAAATTTCTTTGGGTACGTAAACTAGGAAACTACCAAAATGAATGAAAAAGTTTTTTTCATCAGTTTTTTTGTCATGTTTGGGTCAACATGAAATAATTTGTCTTTTCGAGTTTGGTTTTTCTTTTGGAGTCTTTTCTCTTTACAGTACACTAAAAATTTTATATGGTCACATAAAGAAATTTTTACAAAAAAACACTTTTAAATTTAACTCTTTGAAACCAATATATTAAGATTTTAAAGTTAACGTAAACATTACTTTCTTAGAAGTGTGTAAGTGCCATATATCGAGGCGGGGACACTTGAGATACACCCGACGTTATATATAACAGACATTCTGCAGCGAGAGACCTTGACATGACAAAGTCAAGGGAAGATTAGCACACCGCTTGCTGTCCGATGATACAGTAAGTGTCTAGTTAGCAATAATTTCTTATTTTTTTTACAATCTATAAATTAATGATGGATCATTTGAATGACAAGGAATTGAAATTTTAATTATGAGGGGATATGGAGACATGCAAAGATCCCAAGACCAAATTTGTGTACTGTTTAATGAATTGTACCCCAACAGATCTCCAATAAATCAGTCAATAAAAGCAGTGGTCAAGTTTCAAGTAACTGGTCGCGTTAATGATTTCACTAAATCAGGTAGACCTAGAATTGCAACTGGAAGAGATAAAGTGTTGAAAATCTTGCTCTACGTGCGCGAAATCGAATCCAATCTTCCAGGGTCTTGGCAACTACTTTTGATGTTTCTCACCAGTCAGTTAAAAATTTATTTAAGTGAGAAAAGTTATGTCCATACAAACTACAACTTGTTCACGGATGACTGAAAGACTGAATTTTGTGAAGGATGATGGAAAGAAGTAATAAAAATAATAACTTCGCAAAATATATCTCTTTTTCAGATGATGCTACATTCAATTTAAATGATATTGTTAATCGACATAATAGCCGTTACTGGTCAAGTCAGAACCCTCACTGGTTCCAAGCACATTCCCAAAATCTCCAAGAAGTTATTGTTTGGGCAGGAATTATTGGAGGACATATTGTTAGACCTTTCTTTATAGATGGAAATTTAATTTCTGAAAAATATTTAGATCTGCTAAAAAATCACATTATTCTACCTTGCAGACTGTTGAAAATAATGTTATAAACCAACAATTATGGTTCCATTAGGATGAGACACCACATCTTATGGCAAATATTAGGGAGTATTTAAATGCACAATTTCCAGGACACTTTGGATGAGGTGCAGTATACAGTGCGTGTCAAAGTTTTCATCGAGGATGGCTGGATAATACTGAAGATTCCTAGTAAAAGAGGGGACCGATGCCTAGAAAAATGGGAAAGGACACCTTCATAAAAGTTGTAGGATTTTTCCCTGGCAATTCAATTGTGACCTAAAATTTGACCTTGACCATGACCTTGAAGATTATGTCAGGATCAAGTCCATTTTATTAAATAGGACCCTTTATTTTTGACATTGGAAATGAAGAGTGGAAAATTTTACAATTGATTATGACCTTGACCAACTCTTGGGATTTGACCTTCAAGGCTCTTCCAAGGTCAAATACAAGACGAATGCGATGTATATACTAAACGAATACGATGTCATCCCAGCTGAGTATTTCATGAATGCAATCGACAGTTTTTATAATCGATTTGCTTACTGCCAAGAGGTTAACTTAGGTCTTGCCTTAAATAAGCTAGATAGGTCTTTATCTTGATCAGCTTTTTTCCATGATGCATATTTATTAAGCTTCAATGCTTCAATTGTATTATGTAACCTTAGAATAGCCTTTAGGTCAAATCCCGAGTTGGTCAAGGTCATAATCGATTGTAAAATTTTCCGCTCTTTTCATTTAAGGTGTCAAAAATAGGAGGTCCTATTTGATAAAACGGACGACCTTGACATTACCTTCAAGGTCATGGTCAAGGTCACAATTGAATTGCCAGAGAAAAATCCTACAACTTTTATGAAGGTCATTTTTCTGTAGGAGGCGTATTTCTCGAGTTATCCAGCCGTCCAGGAGATTTTGACGTGCCCTGTATAACATAATAGCATGTGTATCATATTGTCGCATACAATAATTTATCGCAAAATCTTTAAATCACAGTAAACACATGCTGAATGAATCTGTAAGTCTTTTCTTAACATTCTACATAATTTGAGAATTAAACTTACCACTTTATATAGTTTTGTCAAGTAGATGTTATGACAAAAAAGGGGTTGGCGGGATCATTGCCCTTCATCCACGGAGAGTTTACTTTTGATTGTTCATTCCTATTGACAGGTGTCCATGGGTCCTTAGCAGCTGGAGCAGTACTTAAGGTATTACTACCGAATAATTGACTATCTGAAGGTAACTGGGTGTTTTGGCTATAAGGAGTTACCAACGGTGTAGGAGCAATTCCTGTGCCTGTAGATGTGAAAGGTGCAAAAGACTGTTGTTTAATTTCGTTAATAGATGGTTTGGTTACTAGTGGGTTGAAAGCTGGCCTTAAAGGGTTCGCTGCATTCTCAAATGGGTTTGCAGCTAAGGTCGGATTGGTTGGTTTACCTGTAAATAAGACAGATGTATAAGTGCAAATGACGTCTTTGAGATATGCTTCAGAACATTTACATAATACAGTGGAAATATTTGTTTTAAACAGTGTGGGACATTAGTTAAAAATGCAGAGCGAGACCACACAGGTGATAAAAAACTACACTTTTTAAAAGTGGTGATGATTTTTAAAGCCTTCTGAGAAAATAATCTTGCTTCATAACTGATTTAAAGATAACCTAATAATTATTGCTTAGATAATACAGTGTCCGACATAATGTTTGCAACATGGAAAAAAATTGTATTATTGCTTGAAATCGAAAAAATTTTTTTAGGCGACCTATTCTGTATCTCCGAGTACTTTTGGAAAGGTTTTGTTTTCAAAGCCACCTAAGTCAGTGCATTAAAATGGAGCCCTATTTTGTGTTAATATTTCCGGGTATTTGATGTTTTATTATGTGAAGGGGGTTGGTCACCAATGTGAGGGGCAAGGGGGTAACCACTATCTCTTCCATGTATAAGAAATCAGGGAAGAAATCAATTTGCAAAAGTGAAATGTTGATATCATATCATATTTTTTTAATTTAAGATTGAACTCTCTATGCAGTATGTTTATAATGCACGATAAATTAATAATTTATTATTATATACCAAGTTTGGACAATGAAATAATTTATTGATCGCGTTTTTAAAAGTCGATTTATAGTCTGAAAGTACGGCAAAACTGAACGGTTTGAAAGGTTTGCTTTCAGCAGTTGGCTAGACTACTCGGCGAAAATTGTTGACAGAAAGTAATTCTAACCTCAAAAAGTTTGTCGGTAATGGTTCGGCCAAGCGAAAATTTTGATAAATCAAATGAGAAATCTGATAGATTACGTAGGAAAGGTCGTTTTATTTCGGCAAAACAATTATGGAGACTGCAATGTGGCGTTGAGGCAGGGAAGAAACGCAAAAAAGAACAATTAGGAGACGCGGCGTTGCCGCGTCGACAGAGCGCCAGCCCGATTGCGTGGAACATTCGAGATTAAATTTATAATTGTGTACAACGCAGCTGGTCAATCATGTCCATGTAAATCTATGTTCTTCCTAGATGTTATTGCTATGCATGTACAAAGTTTCAGATTTTTCTAATTATTCAAAACATGGTTTTTATCAAATTCATTCCATAAGAGCCCATGTTAAATTACTTTTTTATGTTTTTTCTCTCACAAACTAGATGGTGAAAAAATCCCAAACAAGATAATTTTATTACTTGAAGATTTCATCAACTTAAATATTTCATTCACTTTAATTACTTAAGTATTTAAACACCTCGTACTTAACACGTTGAGCCCCACGTGGCCACCGTGGGCATTTCAGATTTACTCCCTGGGACCAAATTTTTGTTTTATTTATTCTTCGCTGTTTTTACTTAAATACATGTTTCAGTGCTTATTACAACAATATGTATGGGTTTTTAGTATTTTTGTTCCCTTGACCAAAACGGTCACCAAACGGTTTTTACCAAAAACCAAACATTTTCGGACATAAACTGCCCCCAAACTTTTCTTTGTTACATCCTGGGACCAGACAATCGTTTGGCATATGCAATTCCCATACGTGTTCTCCCGTGATCCTGCGGCTCTTGACTTCAACGCTGCTGTGTGACCACTAGTGGGCACGCTGTCCCAGGAAGTAAAATAGAAATGCCCACCCGTGGGCACATGGGGCACTCATTAGGACGCGGGATTTTATTTAAACCCCCCCCCCCCCGTTTCCAAAAGGCAAAAATTGAATTTTTTACAAACAGACCAGAAAAGCCGGTAGTATAAACACAGACACTCCCTACGCTCGATTAGTTTACGAAAACATAACGAATAGACGGATTGTGAATTTAAGTACAGTATTTCAAGGATCACTAATATATATTTAAGACTACAAAAAACTACAGAGGAAGTGGTTTATGTTTGTGGTTCAGATATGTCAATACATGTACTTTGTACTGAGAACATTATATTTGGTCACATTATATTATTTTTTAAATTGTCGAAACCTTGTGTCCTATAAATATGACGATGGGCGTACAGACAACATTTTCGATAATAATTGAGTAAACTAATTTGAATAACATTTTACATTAAGCCAACAATGGTAGAGCACGTACAGCCAACAATATGAGTAGAGTAAACCTTAAGGTTTGGGTACAAACTTTGGGCTATATACGGAGAAGAGGGTACTGATAAAATTTTTTCCTGCTATAACTTTTCGTTGTATTGGTGGAAAAGAACCATCAGCAGGTATTTCCGTCGAACCTCTTGGCCCTAGAGTTGTCACTAAGATGTTATCAGTAGTAGAAAATCCAGAAAATTATTCGATTTATTTCTGATCTATTTTTTTAGAGTCATGCTTTGTTTCACACGCAGAAATGGGATTTCGAAGCAACTGGGACTATAAGAGAAAACAGAACTCAAAAGTGTCCAATCAAATCATCAAAGGAACTTGAAAAAGCTGGAAGAGGATCATATGACTTTCCCTCAGTTCAATCAAAAAAATGAAATTTTGCTTGTCAAATGGAATGTTTATAAGGGCCCGCGTAGCAGTAGCCAGCAATTTTGATGCCGTGGAGCCGTTAGCGTCAGTACAACGATGGAGCAAAGAAAAAAGGAACGCGCTTCCTTCCCCCCCCCCCCCCCTTTTTTTTTTTTTTTTTCTGTACATGGAGGCACAACACGCTGTAGAAGAACCATTGCAAAGGGGAAGAAAGGATTGGTGCCTATCACACGGTATCGAATGGCTGCACAACACATTTATAAATATATTACGGAAGAACAATTCTATAAAAGAATTAGAAGAGAAGCTTCATTATTTGAAAATGGACAGGAGGATTGACAGGTCGACCTCTTAGCTTACCTTCTACTTCAAGAAGCGTCAAATGATGTCAGGTCACAAAGAGGAATTTTCTTGAAAAACGAGATAAACAACGCCGATGCATCCAGACTGTAAAAGTAAACCCCCAACTTCTGCAAGAAATGGAAACAGTGTGATGTCCTTACAAAATTTCACACAAAAATCGAATTTAAAACAATTTAATATTTTAGTTTTTTGTTTATCAACACTTATTGTATTGTTACATAGTATTAGTTTTAGTTCATCGTTAATGAAATAAATATATTCTACATTTTAAAATCTTCAACTTATATAAGTATTATTTCACATACATTCGCCCATTGTCCTATTTATAGGACACCATTTTTTGGAAAATTAAAGGCCATTAATTTTGGTTAACGCATTGCCTTTAGAAGGTATTAAATTACAACTGGTCTAATTTTTTGGAAAAAAATTCAAGAAAAAATAAGTGTGGAAATTAATGGGTTAAGTAATTAGTATAGTTTTAAGTAATAAGACTGATTTTTTAAAATTTCCTTATTCGAATAGAATTACATTTCGGTATTGTCCCCTTCAAAATAACTTCCTTGGGAAGCCACACAGTGCTGGACGGAACGGTTCTTCCATTCCTCAAACTCTTTGTGGACAATTGCCTGACTATCAAAAAAAGCAAATCAGCATGCATTTGATCTTCGACTTGCTCATTATTTCTTTTTTGGGTCTTGGAGAGCTTGAAGTGTGCCATTCCATGCTTTGGCGCTGGGTTTCCGGGTCGTAATCAAACACCCAAGTCTCATCACCACTAATGACACGTTCCATAAAACGGGGATCATTTTCAATCGATTCCAGAAAGTCAAGACACCTTTCTCTCCTGATGCCCTTTTTTCCTGCGAAAGGTTTTTTGGAACCATTTTTGTGCAGATCCTCATCCCCAATTCATTAGTCTGATCACAGTGGTGTGATCACAGTTGTTTGATCAAATCTGATCACGGTGGTGTGATTCAAATTTAACTCTTCCATCATTCTTGTTGTCAACCAATGATCTGAACGCACAAGATCCCGTATTCTATCGACATTTTCATCGGTTCTTGAAGATGAAGGCCTTCCGCTGCGTGGTTCATCTTCAGTCGACTCTCTTCCTTCTGAGAATGCCTTAAAGCACCAGAAAACCTGAGCTCTTGAAAAAACATTGTCTCCGTAGGCGTGTTGAAGTTTTGCAAAAGGATTAGTTGCGCTGTGTCCAAGTTTGAAGCAAAACCTGATAGCACACCATTGCTCAAAATTAATGTCACTCATTTATAAAACAAATTACCTACTCTAACAACTTCAAACTTGTACTGAAGGTGCATTACATGTTAATCTACCGCCCTTCCAAGTCCCGTCTCCGCAGTATTGCTAGATCAGGCGCAACGTTGCCAGTCTCATTACTTAATTTACACACCTCGTAAATATGTAAGTGTGTGAAATCAAAGTTTCGGTAACAAAAAGCACTGTTTCAATAATCTTATAAAACATTAAAAACTTCTTTTCACCATATTTAAACGCTTAAAAAATAAAAACTGTCAATAAAAACAAAGGTTTATTTGACTTAAACTGAAACGTTTTAATTAAGTCTAAGCACTCTAGATCAAAAGATGTAAATAAAAAAATTGATGACAATGTGTGTCAAAAAGTGACAAATGAAAAATTATGGACGTCAATAAATGCAAATTTATGTCTAATATCCAATTCTAACATTTCATTATTTTCCATACACTTTTGAAAATCACCCGGTACAGAACTATCTTCCACAGGTTTTTGAAATATTATGCATTAAACACATATGACTAATATACTTGGGCATATGATGTAATTTATAATAAGCTGTGGATAGTTACTGTTGTCAAAAATAAACGTAGAAATTGCTGTCTTTGCTTTTTTCTTGCTTATATCTGTGACACACACGTTTTAAGGTTTAAGGTTTGCAAGTTTCATTTTGCTTAAACTTACAGCTATTGTAAAATGTCAAAAACGAAATGCTGGGGGGTGGAATAACAATTCAAATTACCGTAGGTTTCACAGATCTCGATTTTTCGAAAAAAATCACAAGTATAAAAAGACAATTAAAAGTAAAAAAATATATACAAATTTCGTAAATACAGTGGACGCCACTTATAAGACTCACGGATATAAGGTTCAGTCGCCTATACGACTCAAAATCGCCAGAAACAGTCCGGACGTATCCGAATACATTGAAAAAAAAAACTCGGTTATGAGACTCACCACTTCGGATATAAGACTCAGTTTATGAAAAATACATAACTGAAATGATGGAAAGTAACAAAAAACAAAAAATAAATAAAAAAAATTCTTTAAACCATCTTAAACTTTGAACTGATTATGTATGTTTGTACGTATGTATTTGAAGAGTTACCTTTTTTTATAAGTAAATAACACGCTATTGTGTTGTATTATGTCTATTCACAGGTAAAATAAAGTTTGTGTATTACATACATTCTAAAATCTTGTTTTTCCCCCTTCGCTTATAAGGCTCATCCGCCTATAAGACACATTTTTTGCTGGTTCCAAAGTGAGTCTTATAAGCGGCGTCCACTGTATTTTTCAAACGTTTCCATGACCTTGTAGTGAGGGGCACATATTGTTTGATTTTTTTTGCAAGTTTCGTGTAAAGTTTCTTTTGCTATTATAGCCTTTTACTTAGGTTTAGTAATCATCCCCTAAAATATGATGTGGGTCCCATGCTCCTTACAAAAACCCTTCTGCAACTTGAAATTTTTAGGGGTTATTCCACTATATTTGAGGATACTGAACACCAAATATGAAGAAAATCGAAGCACATATTTTTGGAAAAACACATCAAAATTTACCAAATTTCATTGCTTTGCTGTGGGAAATACACTCGAACCCCTCTTAAGTCACCTTCGCTTAATTCACATTCCCTCTTATTTCACCACGTTTTTCCCTATTATGTCACGAAACGTTCCCTCTTAAGTCGCCACCTGTAAAACACCTTTTAGAACTATGTTTGGAAATTGGATTCTCGCATGGATATGTACATTTTTATTGAAAAAAATGATTGTGTAATACATTAAATATAGACACCTAAACCTATATATAGACACCTAAACCTATAGACACTTTAAAATAGGTTAGGTGTCTTTTAAAAATATTTAACCTTTAAAATATTCATATTGAACTTTGTCACGCACGACTGGGAATACTTACGTTGATTTTTTCGTTCAGCTGGCTAATTTTTCATTATAACAAGTGCTGTGGTATATCCCGAGAATAATACACCACCATATATTCTCGGGTATATCTCTAATTATTTCTTTTTGCAACAAAAAACACGAAAAAGTTGAGGTTATGATTGCGATTTAAAGGGGGTGTGAAGCAAAAAAAACAACGTACTGAAAATGTACAGAAAAAAATCTAAGAATAACAGTGAAAATCCCACTGTTCTATTGCATTTAATAATGGAGATACGCCGCTCCAAAGATGTCGTGTTTTAGCGCGTGACGTCAGCGGAGCTTGACTGGCTGCTAGAAATTGTTAAACCTAGACAAACACCAATATATATACGAGCCCAGAATCATATCGTTTGACCCAATGTTATTTTTGGTGAGATTTCGAAAACAAAGATTTCATGCTATGGATACGACAATTGTCCTTTATTACATTATTTATTATACCGTTTATTATATTATTTATCGTACAAATTGCGAATAAAGGATAATAGTTGTATACATAATATGAAGTCTTTGTTTCAGAAACCTTACCAAAAAATAACATTGGGCCAAACGATATGATTCTGGGCTCGTATATATACCTTAACATCTATCACGCCGCCCTTTTATTGGCAGCTTTGGTATTATACTTATATAAGACTTTAGCGAACTCTGCATCATACTGTTAGGGTTAATGTCGATTACACGGAGACTATGGTACCTAATTACCGTTGTTCGATTATACTAAATGTCTCCCAGTTATAATATTCAGGGATAATATTTTTTCGCCGCTTCCTATTATATACGTAAGTAAATACTCTGTGAAATATGTGAAATAATATGTTTTTAGTGATTAGGGAGGATTAAATTTTAATATATTTCTATTGTAATAGCTCACCAGAGTTTAACAGTTAGTACACATTCTTGTCATTACTAGCTGAAGTAGCTATTATTAATTTTAAATATCTGTGGGGAATTTAGCGACCTACTTCTCTATTAGTTTTTTTTTTGTTTGGTTGGATTAGGTCCAGGAATAAATAACAACTATTCGATTTTTGCCACGTTTGAGAGCTTTATTTCTCCTTCATCAGGGCTCAATCAATGTTGTTATTGTTGTCATGTAAGGTGGTGCGTTACAAACATTGGCGGTACTGTCTATATACATATATAGTAAATATATAAAGATAAAAACAAAACACTATAGTAATTACTATAGTAATTTTTAAAGTGTATTGTCCTGATACCGTATATATCAGGACAATACACTTTAAAAATTACTATAGTAATTACTATAGTGTTTTGTTTTTATCTTTATACATTTACTATATATGTATATAGACAGTACCACCAATGTTTGTAACGCACCACCTTACATGACAACAATAACAACATTGATTGAGCTCTAATGAAGGAGAAATAAAGCTCGAAACGTTGGCAAATATCGAATAGTTGTTATTTATTCCTGGACCTAATCCAACCAAACAAAAAAAATTTAATTTTAAATGTCACACAATTGTCCAGATTTTTTAAAATTAAAAATGGGTACAGGAAAATTAGAACCTTCTGTGTAAAAACAAATTCACGGTTGAACACTTTTAACTACTTAACAATGAACCACTTTTTTTGCACTCAATGCGAATTCATTTTTACGGAGAATTTTTTCAACAGCATGGGATGACAATGGATAACTCCTTGTTACCATTATTTCTAATCTTTTTATGACCAAATATGAATCCGAAACCAAAGAAATATTCAAGTATTTCCTCAGGATTTTTCACAAATTCACATTTTTTTTTACATAGAAGGCTAATTTAAATAATTTTGTTTCAAAATTAAGTGATCGTTTCCCCAACTATAAGGTTTACGAATGAAGTTGCGAAAAATGAACAATTACCATTTTTAGATTAGTTGTTAGAAATTTTTAATATAAGTTAGAATTAAGTACAAAAAAAGTACCGCTCCTGACGTAAGTACACATATATTCAGTGATTCACTTTATTATTTTCAATATAACTTAGCAAGTTTCTATTTTTTAATATGTCATTTGTTAAACCTAGGTTCAAAGCCAAAAGCCATTTTACAATTTTAACCTAAGTAAATATCTGTTAAAATGTTCCTAATCAAATCACATGTAGATATAATATGTACCTATAGAGACCGTGCAGAGAGGCGTGGTTTCGCCATTTTGTACAATCAGCGATCACGGTGGCCGAAGCGTAAACTACGTGCTGTGGCATGTCATTGTCATATAGTTTACGTAGAAAAATTATGTTTTCAGTTTATATTTTTAAAAAGACTTTGGTAACGTAATATTAACAAAGTGCGATTAATTTCTACAAATATCGCGCATCAATTCCGGTAATCAACTTGAAGTTTGCAGTGCCTGTCATGCGTGATAACAGGCTTTTAAAGCTTAAAACCTAACCTACAAGATGAGCAACTTATAATAAAAAGCAACAAAATAAAAGCATATGGTGATGTGTGTTGCGTGATAAATTGCAAAAATCGAGCAAGAACCACAAGTAATGTCAAGTACTACTCTTTCTCTGTAAACCCGAATAAATTGTGTCAACGAGAAAAATGGATTAGAGCAGTAAAAAGGTCGAAGTAAGTAAAAGTTTTGTATCATGAGTAGTAAAAACATTTTGCGCATTACAGTAAATGAGAAAAAAATACAGCAGTGAATACATCACGTTTTTATACTGTCCAATAATATTTTTAGTTTAAATCAGGATTGTGATTCATTTTTAAGAAATGTTTTCATCATTGAATGAATTAAAGTGGATTTCTCGAACTCTCTTTATGTGATTGGAATTTAATTTAATTCCTTTCTGCCTTGTGGATCAACGAAAATCGTCCTCAAAAAAAGATTTCCGAAAAACCGGTCTCCAAAATAATATTTATCCCGATGGATGACATCTATGAAACCATAACCTCAATTTCAGTACGTTTTATCGATTCGAATCATGTCACACCATGTTTACATTTCAAACTATGAGTTTTTCATAAATATATTGCTCATACTTACCGTTAGTACAGATCATAAACTAGTGTTTACTAATAATTTTTTTTAAAACAACAGAAACTGCGAAACCTTAGTGTAACTCCATTTAAAAATCACAGCACGTATTTACGAACACTGCCGTTATGACGCCACCAGTCCCCTTGCACGGTCTCTATAATAATAATAGTCTCGCCCCGTTCGTCTGCAACGGGCGCGCTCTGACTAGACGAAGTCCCCGTGACGTCACGATATCAGTGCATAATGCTTTTAAACGCTGTATCTCACGAACAGTCCATCGTAGAGCAATGAGGTTTGAATTTTTATTCTTAGATTTCTTCACACTAAAACTTTAATTTTTGGTTCACACCCCCTTTGAGAGAATAAATTTCGCGACTTAAGCGATAAGATGATGCACGGATTTGGTGACTTAAGAGGGGTTCGAGTGTATTTCATATAACATAACCTAACTTTTGAAGGCCTAGATTGAAGCGAAATATCATCCTGATTCCAAATATTTTTGGTTTTCATCGATATTTGCAAATTTGGTCAAGATACTGCCGTTTTTCCTGAGCTGAGCAAACCGAGGTGGACCAAATTTTTCAAATATTGATCTTTCCTCGCCAAGCTGCTTGACAAAAATCAACTTTATCACTATTGAAGACTTTCACCAAATATGAACAAAATAGGTTGCAGAGATTCCAACCAATGGCCGATTTTACATGGAGTCCCATGAAATATCAAAAATCGATAGCTCCACCGAGAAAGTTATAGATTTTATATTGTTGCGAGCGCGTGGCCAGTCCACCGCTGCCTCGATACCAGCTGACCGAAAAAACCGATGGCCTATGCCAATGTAAACAAGGGCGTCTCGAAGCATCACGAGTCTTTCGCGGCTATTCCACAAAACGCGATAATGCGGGAAGCGGTCAACAGGGTACATAGCAGCATATCGAGGCAGGCGGGGGACAGTCTTTCTTTGAATTGTGCGTCGCGGTCATCGTACAACTTGTTTTGACGGGACTCGACTTGTCCACGGTGGGTTTCAGCTGACCACTGTCCCCCGTGTGACTCCCTTATTGAGTGGACTGTATGGTTGGTTTTTGATTGTAAATAAATACGTTGTTCTTAGCCGAACTTATATATGACAATAATTTTGATAAGCAATACAAATATGATTAAATGAACTAATAGGTAAACTCTGTCTCTACATCTACCCTTTGCGGTATCTGTCTATCGACTGCTTGATCCGGCCACCTGGTCAGGCTGCCCTGGCGCGCTTGGATCTCATTTGCTGATCACTCCCTGAACGGCGCGGCAAATTTTAAATACGAAATTTAAGCATTTGCTAAGAGCTAACACAACTGTCGAATATAAATTGTATAAAAATAAATTAGTGTTAGTAATTAGTTTAGTGTATAATCCGTATTTGTAGTTGTTTAAATAAATAGTGTTAGTTGAAAGTGCGAGTTTAAATTTTTCACACCTTACGAACCTGTAGTAAATAAAACGTTACAATATCGAAGAAGGATTGTGGAATTGAACTAATTTTCAAAGTAAATAGGTAAGTAAACATTTGCAGCACACCTGCGTTATTTTATCACGAACTGCTATTGTCCAAGACCATATCTCGCCATGATGTTAGCGTTAACGTTCCGTCGTCGGACAAACCCGCCAATCCCGCTTCTCGTGGCCTCTTGTCAAGCGAAAATTCTCTCTGTTCTTTATGGTGGGTGTCATAATAACTACTTCTTGGGCGAAAACTACCAGATTTTCTTAATTTTCTAAATAGACACGAGAACAAGTTTCGGTTAGGCTGTCTACAATTAAGGCAAAGATCTGTGTAACTTTTTGCCACAGGGAGTTCATTAAAATCATGTTGGACGTAAACTAACAACATATCGGTCATTTCACTGTCCAAAAATAAGTTATATCGCGACGTTATAGCATGTCAATATTATACTGCTGAATGCCGCCGGCAAAGCCAATATGAAATAAGAAGCGTCTACATTACTGCTGAATGTCATAGGCACGAATATGGCCGTTGGCCTGTGCCAATGGTCACGTTCACATTATACAATTGAATTTTTTATACAGGGTGTCCCATTTCACCTAACAAATCGTAATATCTTGTAAACTACACATCGGATCAAGAAAAGTTGGTAATGAAATTTATTTATCTCGAAGGAGGCCATCCAAAGATAACCCTCAAACCCAACCCCTCACACCCACCACCTGAAGTGGGCCGGGGGGCAACTTTGAAATTTCAATCGGAAACCTCCATTTTTTATTATACAAGGTGTGTAAATTTAAGTAATGAGACTGGCAACCTAGCACCCGATCTAGCAACACTGAAGAGAAGGGACATGGAAGGTTAACATGTAATGCACCTTCAATACAAGTTTGAACTTGTTAGAGTCATTTGTTTGTTCTTTGTAGAAGTTTTAGTAAACCGTTATTTTCTAGTGCGTTTTAAAAATGAGTGACTAAAAAGTTCAAACTTGTGCTGAAGGTGCATTATATGTTATCCTACCGCCCTTCCAAGTACCGTCTACGCAGTATTGCTAGATCGGGCGTTACGTTGCCAGTCTCATTACTTAATTTACACACCTCGTATAAACTAAAACTAAAACTGATAATAAATTTTATCTAATCGATGAAAAACATTTTAAAAGTGATAAATCTCTAATGACTATTTTACACACACCAATTTTTCTCACGATAAATTGTACAAGTTGACTCAATTTATTGGAATACGTGTAAAACAGAAATTGCGGCCAATTTATTATCCACACTAAATTGTACAATAAATTTTAGATGTTAGAACTTGCTCTAATTTCTTGGCTAATTGTAGGGATATTTAGTAACTTTTTACATTTATTTCATTGTACCAACCTAATAATGAGATAAGCGATTTCTCTTAGGGACAAACCTATGCTAACTCTTAGGTTTTAGTCATTGAGAGTTGGCGGTATTGAAATTGGCCAATAAATTGTTACAAATATTGCAAAGTGTAAACAGTTACTAAAATTGGAAAATTTATCAAAAAATAAATTCTACAATTTATTGTGCAATAAATTGGTATGTGTAAAGACTGTTTTACAGACTTTTTTGACCACATTCGTTAAAAAAATTCAACTCATGTAAAAGTTCTAAGTGTTACAAGGGCAACCTGAACACAAAAACTGATCAGCCTAAATGAACCAGCCTAATAAAACATACTATTAAAAAATATGCCGCATCTCCTGTTGGCTACTTACTTGTAACTAAGTTATCTAAATTCACAAGTGCCGAATTCTCTCCTAAAAAAGTTAAGGGAGTCCTTTTTGATGCCTCTAAGGAAGATTCTGAATCTCCTGGCAGCACATCTCCTAACAAATTCAATTCAAACGGATCACTAGATTTATCATTGGTGCCGTTGGTTTTGGGAGATGTGGACATATTTCTTTTAGTTATCACGTCAAACTCATCCATATCTGTCGATGAACCTTGACTAGTTGGAGACCACGGGTCGTGTCTAGGAGGGGTTGTTTGTGGAGTGTTCGTTGATGCAGAATAATTGGTTTCAGTTGTTGTTAACATCCATGGATCAGGCTTCTGATGGGTAATGGTAGAAGTCCAAGGGTCTGCCGGATGAGGCGATGCTGCCGAAGGCTGCCATGGTGACGTTTGCTGGAAAAAAATGCAATGTAAACGTACTTGACGTACCCGATTGCATAACTAAAAAATAACGATGATGATAGCGAAATTTCAAACAAAAAAATTTTAGAAGATATTTTTTAGTAGTATATATATATTTTTGTTTTATAATATATGTAACATAACATGTAGCATAAATAATATGTAACATAATTATATATATGTAATGTTTTAAAAAAATTTCAAGTGAAAGTACGTTAGTGTAGGCCTGAAGAAGAATGAAGATCAGTTTACAAATTATGAAAATTATGGAGATCGATATCGGAGTGCAGTCATACAATTTTTACTTGGAAGCCGATGCTACGCGCATCAAATACGTTGAGCATTCTTTAATCGATGCGGCCAAAGGGGCATGCTCCAGCATTAAATCATCGAGAAAAGAAGACGAGAACTATTTGAACGTGGAAGGGCAGCTTTATGGTCCTGGGATTACAGATTTACGGTAAAAAATTTTAACAGTCGAATTTCTCATTTTTTTCGTGTCAACAACAAATTTTAAAACTTTAAATGCGTTTTTCTGGAAACACGATTTTTCAAAACGGCACGCAGCGTAACTCCAACAATTTTCAATATTTTCGTTTGAAATTTTAACCACATCTTTAAAACAACATTTTGAAGTGAAACACGTACGGATTTTTTGATGTTAATTTAAACAATTTTTATAAACATATAATTGCCTTTTTTTTTTCGCCAAAAAATTGACTTTTTTCTTCAAAAACATGCCAATTAACCAAAAAAATCAATATTTTTAAAATTCTATACAAATTTCACTAGCTATACTCATGTAGATTAAAAGGATTTTTTTGTTCCAAATCAACATTTGCACCAGTTCTGCTGCGTGCCGTGGAGCGATTCTATTACAACATGTCTGCGGAGAATAACTTTAGCGCCGCCATTTTGCAATATTTATGGATGAAAAAAAAATTTTTTTTTGTACTTCAATATAAGTCCAATAACACCCTTAAAGCGTTTTTTCTTATTACCTTTCCTTCAATCCGAAAAAAAATCGTCAAAAAACGGTTTTTTTTTAGGCTGTTGTGTTACCCCTTGTGTTACAGTGGTGTTACCCCTTAACCTAACTTAACCTTACCTGGGAGAAAAATATAAACTTGGAAAGCATACAAGTATATACCCAAAAAAAAAATTACAAAACACAACTTCTATTTGCCTCTAATTAAGTAATTTAATGTGATATTATAAGAACCTGGTTAATATGACAGTAAAGGAGTAATAAGAGTTCTGTATCAACCTATAAAAGTATTCAGTTTATTCATTAGTATTGAATCATTCCTTTCAAGTGCTTGGGATTTTCAAGACAAATCTGGTAGGGTAGAGGTTATATAAGGCATACACTTACATATATTAACATTATTGAATCTCAGTGCGAAACTGTAATGTGTAACGTGAAAATGAGCAAAACTTCAAGTGATATTCGATATACTTTATAAAATGAATTTCGTTTAGGCCATAATACAACCGGAGTACAATGAAATCTAGTGGCCGCGTATGGCAACAACGATCCTAGTTGACATGCAAAAGACGGTTCGCACGCCTCCAACCTGGCGACTACACCATCGACAATAAACGATCTGGTAGGCCACCTCAACTGGATATCGATCGCTTGCGTACAATTGTTGATGCAAACCCGTATGTAACCACGTGAAAGAGGGCACGAGAGCTCGGCTGTAGCCAGGCCACGGTAGTACGTAATCTCAAAACAGTAGGCAAAATCCAAAAGATGGGCAAGTGGATACCACGTTTATTAAGTGAAGCCGACTGCTAGCATCGGAGTTACATTTGCACACAATTTCTCTCCTGCAATCGTCGTTTTGACTGGTTGAATAATCTTGTTACTGGATATGAAAAGTGGGTGCTTTATGTAAATCACAGACCTTAAGCACCAGTGGGTAGATGCAGATGCTCCGGCACAATTGGTACTAAAACCTGACATCCACCCACGAAAGGTGATGTCAGTTTGGTGGGAGCCTTCGCGGCGTGTATCACTCGGAACTCTTGGAGGACAATACCACCGTCACCACCGCTGTCTATTATGCTCGACTCCGCAATTTGACCGCCCAACTCGATCTTCTGCGGCCGCGGCTGGACAAAGTTATACTACTGCATGACAATACACGTCCCCATGTAGATGGCAGTCACCAGACCTTTCCCCCACTGACCATCATTTGCTCTGTGCCCTCAGCAGATATTTAGTAAATAAATCATTGGACGATCGTCACTATCTACAAATAGTCATATACAACCCTTTCGCTTCACAACCGCGCGAGTTCTGGGAACGTGGTATCCGCAATCTGCCTACTCGTTGGCGACAAGTTATAGAGTCGCATGGCGCTAACATTTTAAATTAAATTCCTTCAGTTTATAAAATAAATAATCATATTTGAACATATCAGCAAGGCTCAATACTTTTGAATCACCCAGGTAGATATACATTGGCGAGAGTTTGCTTTACTGGATGACTCATTTTAGAGAAATTACAGGTTTCATGAAAAGTTTAATAGCTAAAAACAGAGTGCTGGCCAAGAGCCAAAGCAGAAATAAAAGTTGTGTTTAAAAAGAGAAGTTTCTAGTGATAAAAGTAAACGCAGTACAAGTACAGGCAGCTGCTCATTATTATATCGAGATATGATGGTGTAAAGAAAGTTATAGAGCAATAAGATGGTAAAGAGGCACGTTTTGTCTTACTAGTTCAACAGGCATTTTCAGACTCGACCCTTCAGGACAAATTAGCTTATACACATCGCCAGTTTTCAAAAATTCCTATAGCAATAAGAACAGTTGAAACAGAAAGAGCATCAGATGGATATACTATCGTTAATGCTCTGAATACGATTTTTGATTTGTGGCAACAAATATTTCAATTATCTGGAACGGTTGCTGAACATGTAAAACAGAAATTTTAAACCGGTTTACCAACTAACCACGACTTTCCCACTATGTGTCATATTGTGGATTTATTTAGAGACAAAGAAGTGGATGTCTCTGAATACCATATAAATGTGCCCTCGTTATAAAACTACTTATTTTAAGTATGCCCCAGTCACGTCTGTAGATGTTGAATCTTTTTCATCTTATAAGTAGATTTTAAGTGACAGATGCCATAGCTTAACATTTGAACTTATGGAACAGTTGGATGAGGTGATTGAACATTGATAGAGCCCGTAGGTTAATAGTAATGGTGCCACATAATAAAGTACATCGTCAAGTCTTGTATATGTGTACATGGTACAATCAATACAATTCCCTGTATACATGTACATTCAATCAAATTATTAAACGCCATTATATTCTGGAATATACCTGTCTGCCGTGTTGTGCGCCCCACTCTTATCAAGTTACAGCACATGTTAGCAAGAACATACTTTACACTTCTTGTTATTATTAGTTAAACTGCGCTGGTTGATGCATCATTTGTGTGCACAAAACGTCGAATAAGTTTGTGAAAATGTCGGGACAGCATCTATCGCATGTTATGGTGAAGCGTTGAATAAATAGTTTTTTGGAACTGACCTTCAATGGCAGTGAAGTTCGTTGGACCATATGGCATGTGAAAACACATGTTGTGCAGCATGTTGCTACAGACATAAAACTCGTGTAAGTGGTGGCTTGACTGCGCGAGACAAACAGAGACAATTTAACTTGGATTTAGTAAAAATGATGGTAGCGTCTCTAATATTCTATTCGCCAAATTAGATCATTCTGAGTTGAAAATTTGTCCAGAATGCTGTGAGTGAAAAGTATGGTGATGTTAGCCTGTCTACAGAAACAACTGTTAGACGATTATATATCGCACCAAGGTGTGAGGACAAAAATATCGTCTCGGAATTGCACGATAAATCTATATGGCTTAGTATTAACGAAACAATGGATGCCTAAGGACAGAACATAGCTAATGTAATGGTTAGGGGACTGGATGTGGCAAAAGCCATGGAAGGGCATTTGATAGCTTCAGGGATACATACTAATTTAATCCTCTCCACCGAATTGCTGAAACTGTTAGGGAGTGTTATCCTAATGTCGACGTGTTTGTGAAAACAGCATCCAGAAGGAAAAAGTTTTGAAACATTCTACCAAGGACACCTCTACCAGAGGAGTGTATTGTGACTCGTTGGGGTGCATAGGTACAGGCAGCTATTTTAAGTGACAGCTGCCAAAGCTTAACCTCTGAACATGTGGAACAGTTATTGATAATTTATGGAAATTCGAGTCGCAGTATGGACACGTTATACCGTCGGTTAAAGTTTGTATGCAAACTTCTGTGTCTTGGGACTATGGTTCCTTTGCCGATTAGTTGGACCACAACAATCACCATCGTATGTGTATGTATAAGGTAAGACATGTTTAACATTTCGTAGCGTTAACATATAGGATAGTGGTATCCTATAGTTGCCCTTGGTAAAGTATGCATCTATTATTAACATCTGGGTGTATAAGATTATCGTATAGAATATTTGTTCGTAAATAAGAGTTCACAATAGATTGTCAGTGCATATCTATTTTAGGTTGCATATCTATCAGGTTTTAATCAAATCTAATTTTACACACAATAATTTCAAACAAACTGGTCGAAAAATAATTTACGTACCTGTGGCCTCGGTGGTTGTGACATTCCCCATGGATCTGCCGGAGCCGCATCTGCCAAATTTATATCCAATAAATCAACCATATGGCTCGTTGGTTTCACCTGAGCTGATCTATAAGTGAAATCATATCTTAGAAAATTTGCAGCTGGAAGTTGCACAGTCTCGAATAGGAAAGAAATTTAGCAAACAATAAATATTATTATTATTATTATTATTAGCCATAAGTGTAGGCGGCAAAGCCGTTTAAACTTAGCAGTAACCCTGTGTGTAATACTTAACATTCATAGACAATAATACTCAATATCACAAACAGACCAAAATAAATGCTACAATATATAAAGTAGGTAGTTAAGTAGCTAAATACATATCATAATGATTTTTAAATGAATTAACATTTGGTGCTGAAACTATGTTTTCTGGAAGAGAGTTCCAATAATAGTGCACTCGATTTGAAAGAAAGTATTGCGACATAGTTTGTGAAATCTTTCGCACTAATTTATAACTATGCCCTCTTAAAGAGTATCAACACTAAAGCTAAAGAAATCCAAATGTACACTATAATGACTGTGCAAAATTTTATAAGTTTCAATAAGATCACCACGTATCGTCTTTCCCTTAGAGTAGTGAGACCAAGCACTGAGAGTCTTTCCTCGTAAGGCAGATCACGAATAGCTGGAGAGAGTCTCGTTACTTTCCGTTGAATTTGTTCCAAAGCATGTATATCACCAGCAAAATATGGGTTCCATACAGGGGCGGCATACTCCAAAATTGGCCTTATATAGGCCTTGTAGATTTTTGACAGTAGATCAGTAGATAGGTTTTTAAATGTTATTGACACTAAATACAAGACTGAATTTACTTTTTTTATGGTTTTACTAATGTGTGGTTGCCCATTTTAGGTTTGAAGATATTAAAATCCCAAGGTCTTTTTGCTCGGTAACTGGTTGTATTTCAGTTCCGTTCAGAAAGTACTGAATATTTGGATTATTGGATCCCATGAATGTACAGTACATTTTTTGTTCATTTAGAGGTAGTAGCCATTTGTTACACCAGGGATTCAACCATCCGGATATCCGCGACAAGTTTGTCTGATTCGGTTATTGGGTTTTGCATAAAATTTTGTATCGTCTGCAAAGAAGGAAGATGTCGTGCTTAGTGATGGTCCCAGGTCGCTAATGAATATATTGAACAAGAGGGGACCCAATACAGATCCCTGCGGTACCCCACTTGTGACTGCATATGCCTCAGATACCTCGTCTTCCACACGCACTTGGCATTTCCTGTTGCTCAAAAAATCACTTGATCCATGATAATAAATTTCCCCTAACCCCATAGTGTTCCAGTTTTTTCTTAAAAGTCTCGCGTGTGGTACGAGATCAAAAGCCTTTTTTAAAATCAAGATAAATGATGTCTACTGGTAGTCCCTCATCAACTGATCTGGTCCACTGATGCAAACATTGGAGCAAGTTAGTAGTGGTGGAAGTTGGTGTCGTCCTGGCATAAATCCGTGTTGATTCTCATGTAGGACTCCACTTTCCGTCATAAACTTTGTAATTTCATGTGCTATAATTTTTTCCATGCATTTGAGAGAACGATGTTAAGGAGATTTGTCTATAATTTTTTGTTTCGAGTTTTGTCACCATTTTTGTGAATAGGTATCACAATCGCCGATTTCCACTCTGTAGGAATTTTACCTTCTACTAATGATGTCTGCATTATATAATAATAATAATAATAATAATAATATTTATTAGCATCAGCTAAATATAAACATACATATATACTATTATATAAATAAAAACTAAGTTATTATTATATGTTCTACTAAAACTAAAGTTCTATATTATCATGTACATATCTACTGCAAAGCTTTTTAAACATCTGTAAGCTGGTACTTGTTTTTATTTCATTTGGTAGATTGTTATACATTATGAAACCTTTGTGAAACAAACTATTTTGCCCATAATTAGTCCTAACTGTATTTACATAAAGATCATTTCGCGTTCTAGTCATATGCCTATGGATGTCAGCTGCAAAAGTGCAATACTCATATAAATGTAGTGGCATCAACCTATGCAATATTTTGTATATGAAAGTCATAGTATTATAAACTATTGTTTGTTTTTACACTCATAATCCCTATAGTTTCTAACATATATTTTTCTGTTGGTGTATTTATTACATTTTAATATAATTCGCATTGCTTGATTCTGTTTCTTTTGTAAATTGTTCAATTGAGAGTCATTTAATAGGTACAATATTGAAGAACAATAATTCAAATGAGGACTTATGATTGATTTATAAATTAATGTTTTTGTATATTGTGTTATGTCACCTACTTATTCTACCTAAAAAATTAATTTTTCTTTGCTATTTTACTTGTAATATAATCAGAATGTTTTATAAATGTCAACTGATCATCTATAACAATACCTAAGTATTTATATTCTTTAACCCTATCTATTTTATCTCCATTTATAACTACATCTATGTTACAATCATCAATTAAATTATATTTATTTCTTATTATCATATACTTAGTCTTATTTACATTAACTTTTAAGTTATTGTCAGTTAGCCATTTAATAATTGTTTTTATTCTCATTATTTAAAATTGTTATTACTTCGTTTACACTTTCACCAATAATGTAGATTAAAGAGTCATCTGCAAAAAGTTGGATCTCACATTTTCCTTTATGCTGTACAATGTCGTTGATATATAAAATAAACAGGGATGGCCCCCAATACAGTCCCTTGTGGAATACCATATGTTGTTATCCTAGGTTTTGAAAAACAATTCTTGTATTTCGTCTCCTGACTTCTATTATGTAAGTAACTTTTGAACCATTTGAAGACTGTCCCTTTAATCCCTAGCTGTTCCATTTTTAATAGCAGCAAGTCCCTATCAATGGTCTCAAATGCCCTTTGGAAGTCTATAAATATTGCACCAATGATTTGTTTATTATTTATAGCTCGTGCCAATGGAATAATACAGTCTGCAAGGCACTTTCGCATGAGTTATTTTTACGAAAACCTGCCTGATGTTTTGTTAGTAAGTTGTTTGTTATACAGTATTCAACTAATTGATCATTGACCACTGTTTCCAATAATTTCTCATAACTGGGAACCATATTTAGGGGTCGATGTTCTTCACCCAGTATTGTGTTTGGCCTTTTTTCAACAGGTATAATTGTTGACTTCTTCCATTCATCAGGGGATTTACCACGTTCTAGACTGCTGTTGATTACTTTTAGGAACGTTTTCACCAATAGCCTCAACTGCCATTTTTAATATTTCTGTATTTATTCCATCAACGCTACTTTTCTTGTTCTTTAGCTTTTTAACTGTTGCTTTTAGTGTAGACATATTTAATAGGGTAAAATTTTCAAATACACAGCTATGCCTTTCCATGCAGTCAAGGATGTACTCCATGCAGTCCAGGATGTATGTGTAATCGGTTCCAATATGGTTCTTTTACAATGTTTCAAAAAAATTGGGGGGAATATTGTCGGGGCCTGCGCAGGAGTTGGTTTTTATTTTATCAATCGCTACACTTACTAGGTCCTCAGTGATGGCAATATGCTCTATTGAATTAGTATTTCTGGTGTTATCTGGGAGTTCGGGAAGGTTATCTAATGGCTCAGAAGTAAATGAGGCTGAGAAATAATCCGCAAACATGTTTGCTACTATTAAAGGATCCTGAATAGGGGTATTATTAGAATCTCGAAGGACCAATTTTGATACCCTTGAATCCAGAGATTTTTTGACATATTTGAAGAAACGCTTGCTGCTTCCACTATCTATCAACCCATTCTCGTACTGTGTTTTTTTGCATTTCTTATTTTCATTGTTACGTTGTTAGAACATTGTCGGTATTTTTTGATAGTCCTCGTGTAATTTTGTTCTTTGATAAAGGTGCCACAAATTCCTTTTTTTGTTGATTTACGTGTTTTAATACTGGTGTTTATCCAAGGGTGGTTATTTGATCCTACTGTAGTAATTGGTATTGCGTCTTTCTATAGTATTACTTATGTTTGTTATGAATTTCCTCCACCTTTCATCGGTATCATGAGCTATCCAGTTCATATTTTGTAGGTCATTGTTTATGGAAGAGTAGTCTGCTTTAAAAAAGTTACGTTTTTTAACAATTTTATTTGACTTTTCTGCACTGCAAAATATCTGGGAAACTGCCAGGAGTACAATATGGTCACTGGACCCTATTAGGGGGCTTAGATTCAATCGTGGAGATGAGTCGTTTATCTGAGGCAAAAATTAGATCAAGACATGATGGATTATTGGTATTTCTGAAACGTGTAGGAAATTTTACTAACTGAATTAGATTTGTCATCAAAATTGCATTCATAAAGCTGGCTGGTTTGGCTGATACCATCTTGTAATGTTGGAACTGTCAGTTTAGTTCAGGATAGTTGAAGTCACCAAATAATAATACATTTTCTGAGTAGTACTAAATTCACTGATTGCATCAATAAGCAGTTTGTCCTGTTCACTTTGAGTGTCAGGCGAACGGTATATACATGCAATGTTGAATTACTTATTCAAATATTAAGATTGAGCCATATAGAATCAATTGAACCAGTGTCAAAACTGTTTATTATTGATGAATGTACTATAACCCCCTCAATGTTATCTGCCACATAGATACAAAGCCTCCTCCTCTCAGTATATGCGTCGCTTCTGTAAAGGGTAAAACTTGGGATATTTACAATATTTTCTGTAATAATAGGTTTAAGCCATGTCTCTGTTATTAATATTATATCAGGTTTAACTTTTTCAACTTCAAAAAGAAGTTCTTGGAATTTGGTCATTAAAGTAGAGATATTTGTGTACATATACTTAATTTCTAAGAGTGTATGGTTTTTTTCTGGATTACTAGTGATTCTGTTGTTTTGTATTTTATTGTGTGTTGTGAGCGTCAGTTTTTTGTTGAAATATGAGGGAACACCATTTATGTATTTAATATGCAGATTATTTTCTCCTTGTGCCACTCGCCTATTCAGCTCGTTTCTAATTGTTTGCTCATAATTCCGCTGTTTCACAGTAAGGTCCGGACTAACATAAACATTACTACCTTTTAATTTATATCTATTTCTAATTATATTAGAAGCCTCCTGAGAGATTTAAGGATTACTTTTACAGGCTTCATACCATTTTTGTTGCTTTTTCCAATCCTCATAACTTTAACCAAAGCAGGACAATCGCCTGTTGTATTTGTAATAATGCGTTTCACATCTTCCATATCATTGTTTTGGTTAGGTATATTAAAGAAAATAATATTTGTGGAGCGATTTTATTCGATCACTTATTTCTGTGAATATTTTCCTCTTCGTGAGTAGATAACATAGGAGAAGAATTCAATTTCATAGCTTGGATTTCTGATTTCAATTCATCGATTGCTTGTAGTAGCTTGGGGACCTGCATAAGTCCACTTTGACATTCCTCACACATGAACTTTAGAATACGCTTCCCCTTTAGTTCCATAACTTTTATTTCAGAGGCTGACATACCAGAACATTTTTTATGAATGTTGCGATTGCAACTATCGCATCCCATCCATGCATTCGCATCGTCGACATTTGGTCTGTTCCACATTTTATGCACGGCATCACTAGAGGTTTTGGGCTTCTTGTAAGAAATTTTCAGAGTACGGTCCTGTTAATACACTGCTTACTTTGTTTTTTATATGAGATCGTTTTTTGTGAGATCTTGAGTTTTTTGTTCAGTTTTTATGGTAATGAACAGACAAGTTTGCAATTTCTACTTGACTTTCAGTTAGGAATACTCTTCTAATGTACCTTGCTCTTTAACATACACTTAGACATAATGATTCTAGATTTATTATTTTACACTGTGCTCAATTTTTATTAAAAAATTTAGCCACTATCTACCAACAATTGATAGGTAAACTTGGGTGTTTTATTGAGCTGTACACACGCTGTTAAAAATGATTTAAGACGATAAATATGGGTACTTTAATGATTTTATTTCTTCCACAAATTAAACTGTACATAACAACAAACATTATTAAACAGCACGCAATGCCAACAATTCAGTTATTTATTACACGATTTTACTACTAGTACATATATTTATAGTCAGATGGACTAACAGATGACATATTAAACAGTATTCATTAGTAACTGAATACAGTAGTAAATACTCATCCTGTACATTAAGTACAAAAAGTACCCGGAAATTTGCATTTACATGAACAGCTTAAAAGGAATCGGGTAAAAAGTTTTTTTCTTCAGGTTGGTAGCCCCTTGTTGTTTACAGCAGCTGTTAGTAATAGACGACCTCAAGTGTGCTCAGCCAATTGTACAATGGAAGAAATAGTGGAACAAAGCATTTGTTTAAAATTTTGTGCCGCAAACGAAATTTCGTGTGCCTATTCATTGAAAATGTTAAATAAGGCCTTTGGTGATTCGTGTATGTCAAAAACACAGGCTTACGAGTGGTATAAGGAGTTCAAAGCGGGCCGTGACATCGTCGCAAATTTGCCTCGCTCCGGTCGGCCATCGACTTCTACGACAGCCAATAACATCGACAAAATCAAAACATTACTGTTTGAAAATCCCCACATGAGTGTTAGAGAGTTGGCTCAAGAGTATGACATATCTACAATGTCACCTCATCAACAAACGCTTCGCTGCGAGACTGGTTCCGAAAGAGCTGAATGTTCTTCAAAAGAGCATCGGAGGCAGGTTGCTCTTGACATGGTTTCCAGAGCCGATAGTGAACCAAACTTCATAAAACACATCATAACTGGAGATGAAACATGGGTCTACGAGTACGACATGCAAACAGTCGTCAATCATCGCAATTACAAGCGTGGTATATTGCGAATTCCTTCCGAAGGAAGGAAGACGGTTAATAACGAGTATTATCTCGGTATTTTGAGATGTTTGCGCGAAAGTATCCGTCGGAAACGGCCCGAATTGTAAAAGGAAAATTCTTGTATTTTGCATGACAACGCACCATCTCACCGAGATACGATTGTGACCGAATATAAGGCCAAAAACTCAATAAACACGATCGACCAACCACCGTATTCACCGGATATGACTCCGTGTGATTTTTTTTTATTTGCCTGGACACCCCCGGGGCCCAAACAAAATTCGCTGAAGGAGCTGTCTATGGAGGATTGGGTTAAACGTTGGCAACTTTCATAAAAAATAACGAAATAATTTTGCACAAGCTATTGCTTAGTTACCACTAAGAAAACGGTTTTTTTTTTTACATACTGCATATACAATTTTTGTAAGAACTCTGAATATCCCATTAAGTATTTATTAATACTTACTTAAAATCTTGCTGGCTCTGACTCAAAGCCAACTGAAGGCGTACATCATCTGATTTTCTTTTCTGTTCCTCTTGTTCAGCTTCTTCCCCGAGACATTGCCAAAGCCAACTGTAACTGAAGTTCCTCTTCGCCTGCGGTTTGAGGTCTAGCAATTTCTATATCTCTAGGTAGATCAGCTAAAAGAAATTTCGTATGTAAAATAATATAGTTATTCCCATCGAATCTGTGAAAGAACTGAATTTTATATAAAGAATATATTTCAATTAAACATTTAAGTTTGCCACTTATAACACAATGAAACTGTCAATATGTTCGTATTGTTCGTTGTAGTTGATATTAATGACAAAAAACGTATGTTTGAACTTGATTGAGATGTTAATATGAACATCTTAATAGGTTTGAGTAATACTCGAAACTAATTTGTACAAGACACTGGGGTGAGATATAAAGATTGTTTACATTCTGGACTGGATGAGTATTACACTTCTGGTTCTTTGTTGGATAAAGAATTTGATTCCAAGATAAGTTAATGTCCCATTCCTGGCATATTAGGCTAAACGAGCAACATAACACTTGAGAAATGAACTGAATATTAATCACCTTATAGTAGCACATTATAGTTATCACTGTGAACTTTGTGAACAACCAACAATGAGGGTTGAAGGTTAATGTTAAATATTCATATGACAATGCTCATATCTGCAGAACACTTTTAGACAAAGGTTTCATGTGAAATTTCGTGCCCCAAGAGTTCATAGCCAAATTAGGTCTTCTGAAATAAAGTAGAAATTTTAACTGTTGGCATTTAATCAAAAATACATTACTCATGCAATATTTAAATTAATTAAATTCAATACAACTTTAGCACGCACACTTCCTTAGTAATTCCAACAATAACTGAGTGCCTACACACACTTTCTTTAATTCACTTTTAATAGAGAAAAACACTGTGACGGCACAAAAATCCGGCTTTTCACGATTTTTTTGAGAAGAAAATGAAGGGATTAATAAAAGCCACTAATATATATCATGTATGGATGCTGTCAAAATTACCTTAACACTTTTTAGATTAGCATCATTTGCGTTCTATTCGGGCTAGACACTTCGCCGTCCACACCCCAAAAACCATCCCCATGTCGAAATTGGAATTCACAAAATTCTGACGGTAATTTAGAAATAACTACAGGATGGACTGAGAAGGACGTTGTCGGGTAAAACGCCCATCCAGGCACACATGATGACTTTCCCAACAAGTCCTGTGTTTGGTCATTATCTCATCCCTTCACCCCTTTTCCACACCCCGTGAACCACCCCTCTGCATTTATACTGGGTTTTGTTTGGTTTGACCACTGTTGGGTGATTCCGTTGATCCTAATGTCGCCAAATAAATTTATGTGGGGTACCACAGCTCGCTTTCACTCTTTCACAACTCCAGCCATCCCTACTGGTTCCGCCCTTATTGAAGGCTGCGTAGGATGTCGTTTTGTCTCGAATTCATGTTATGGTATTACCTGAAGGCTCTTGAAGTTGATGGAACCGACTGTAAGCAGGTCTTGATGGATGGGGTGACTCAAAAAGCCTTCCTGAGGATGCTCTAATCTTTTCAGCCCACCCCAAGTCGTCTGTCTCTTTCAAACCGTCTTTTTGAGTCCCATGGCCCTCTTCTATTTTGGCCCCCTCCAAAGAATTTTTAAATGGGTGAAAATTCCTGAAAGAGGGTTTATTGGGTACACGCGACATTCCCTTACACTTGTGTGAAACAACAATCAAGAAATTTGTGAGAGACGCTCGGAACGCGCGACAAATGTTTTTGCGATTAGGGCGCGTGAACTCCTTACTGGGCCAGCACCTGCAAGGTAGGTCTCCCAAATATGCTTTCGCTCGTAAAATTAGTGAAAACAGGTGCTGTTTTGGTGCAGGGAAAGGTTGCGCCTACGCAAGAATTTTCATCCACCAACATTTTTTTGGAGGGGATCAAAAAGAGGGTGATGAGGATTTAAAGGAGTTGGATGACTTAGGGTGGGCCGAAAAGGATTCAAGAAGGCTTTCTGAGTCACCCCATCCGTCGAGATCTGCTTACAACCACTAAGCCCGTCGAATTTGCAGGTGGTGAGTGGGAGATGACATTTCACTTCTGGCGTTCAATCGGCTGTCCGCAGCAGGTTTTGTCAACTTCGAGAGCCTTCAAGTAGTGGTTCACAAGGTCTGGAAAAGGGATGAAGGGATGGAACAGCGACCAAACGCTCAGGACTTGTTGGGAAAGTCTTAATGTGTGCCAGGATGGGGTTTATACTCGACAGCATCCTTCTTAGTCCATCCTGTAGGTCTCTAAATTGCCGCCAGACTCCTCCAAATTCAAATTTCGGCATGAGATTGGTTTTTGGGGTGTGGGTGTAACCCTATAGGCTACCGGAATTTAAAAACATCAAATATCTAGCCCAACTAGAACGCAAATGGAGGTAATCTAAAAAGTGTTATGCTAGTTTTGTAGTTATGCTAGTTAAGTAGTTTATTAATTGGAGTTTCAATTGTACTCCATGCTTTTATTTAAAATATCACAATTAACAAAAAAGTTATGTAACCGATATAGCGCTTGGTTAAATTTAGATATCCCCTCATCTGACACCAAAAAGTACAAATGGTTTTATTAATCTAGAAGGTCGCTGCTATGTCTGTGCGTAGCCGTTTTTTTTTTAAACTAATTAAAAACAAAATGGCGCCCTCTCAGAAAAAAATGTTGACACAGTTTTTGATGTTGGAAGAGGTGAAAAAAAATAGTGATTATTAAGATAAAACCTAAAAAAATGTGATGCCTGAACAATTGCTGAGACCAGTCATAAAATGTATTTTCGAGAAAAACGCGTTTAAACTGAAAATTACAAATATTTATTATAATGTTATGATCAAGACTTCGAAAATATTTGTTGCCCAAATTTTAACTGTTAGACGGGTTATAAACACAAGCTTGAGTACTGTCGGAAAGCAGTCAAATCCATACGCGCTGTCAAAAGTGAGCGCTCAGTCGCACTGCTTGTAAAAATGTCGTATCCGTCAATTTTCAAGCTTTTTACTTGAAATTTGAAACTTTCTTAAAACTGTAAGCATTTTGAAAACGCAAACAAAAAAAAAACTTTTTACAGTCACCGTGTTTTTTTCTCCGATATTTAGGATTACATACAATGACCAGTAGACCTAAGTTTCTACAAATCAAGTGGAGCAGATTTATTGCTTGGCACTGAATTATCTTTCCAGATATGTGCAAGGGTATGATGTCCTTGGGAGATAAAAAACAACTCTACAGAAAACCAGGTTAAGGTGAATTATTTCAGGCCACTTACTTTCTTCAGAAGCCTGAAGCACCAACGTATCTTGTCATCTAATTTAGGGTCTTGACATTCAGTCACAGTTGTAATTAAAAAAAAAAAATGGAAGAGGTGTCTTTAAAGCCTATCGTTTTCAGTGGCTTTGGTAGAATATTTTCATCAAACTGTCAAGGGAGTTCCTTCTAGAAGATTTATTGTTTCTATCCCTTAAAAAAAACCTACTACACTATTAGATGCTTTCAAGAAGCAAGCTCATAAGCAATTTCTTGATTTATAAAGATGTCACAATTCAAATTCACGTTACATCAAATGTATGTCTATTTTATGAGAGTAGAGTATGAGGAGTTTTCACATATACAGGGTGGCCCATTAGTACAACAAAGTAGCATATAGCCTTTGTTATACGAAATACAAAAAAATGTTTTACACAAAAGTTGTAAGGTACTAAATAGTCCAATCGATAAAAACCACTCCACCTTGCATTAATTACGGCAGATTTTCATTTTCTAGGACTGTTTGGTATAAGGTGGGGAGTGTGAAACTAAGTTTTCGACCTCTAAAGCCGGGGGGGGGGGGGGGATATTGCAAAGTTGATTGGATGTGATGTGGTTCGTATTCTACGGAAAGGCTATAGCCGGGTAAGAGGTCAAATCGGCCCTTGAACCAATCGAGGTTCTGGTTTGCCAGGTCGGAAGTATGAATAAAAAAGACTCCTTTAGCTACATTTTCAGACCTCCAGGTCATCTCTAGAAACTCCTAACCTCAAAAGTGTGATTTTTCATTTTTCTCGATTCTGGGCGCAAGTTTCAACCAAATGTTTTGAAAAAAATCACAGAGTTGCATGTTTCTGTTACAAAAATGCTCGTTTTTTTTAAATTTTTTAATTCCAAATGGCGCACAGAAAAAATTATTGAATATTTCAATCAATATTTACATTAGGACGCTTTACATTGACCAACTTTTAGGGCCATGTTTTTTGTATTTTTTGACGCTGTGGTGCTGCTTAAATTTAATTTTAGATGGTGGAACATCGTGAAAAATACAAAAAACGGTTTTTAGTCAGTTTTTTGCATTTATTTGGCTTGGATTACATTTTATCGAAGAGTTACTATTTTTTTCCGCTGAATCCGAAAAAAGTTATTTACAGGTTATTATTTCAGTTTTAACTAGTACGCTATGGAATACATTTACATATTTAATCAGAAACAATGGCAACATTTATTTAGGTATCAACAAATTTTAATAAAAACAAACCGTAATGTCAATAATAGAAGAATAAAACAAAACACAACACAAATCTTGTTAATGCACAATTGGTGACATATTTGTTAATGCACAATTGCAAACACTGTTTAAATACTCTACTCATATTATGAAGTTTCTACTACAATACTTCTAAATACTTCAGGTATTCTAATTCTGATGTTTTACGAAGGTCCATAAGAATAAAACCAGCTTGGTGATATCAGGTGACCTTGCCGGCCAATGTTTCTTCAAAAAAGTGATGTCCGATAATATGGAGACCTACAATGCTCACCAAAATTAATAGCCACCGTGTCTGGTTGTACGTTTTGATAGACGGCTCTTTTCTGTGGCATATTAATGAAAATTATGCCTATTAAAGTTCCCATTTTCATGGAGTCATCGTTGACAAAAAGCACAAAATCAAGTAAAAGGCCTGTCTTGTGTTTTTATAATTACGATTGTTTAATTTCTAGAGGAACTAAATGTGATAAGGATAAAACTGGTTTTTTGTTTTTATATGTTGCACCGATTTTGGGCTAATGTCCAATTGCCTGGACACAGAACTGGTAACAATATGTGGATCTTCAGTTACAGCCAACAAAACTGCTAGTTCGTTATCTTTCATATTGATTAATAACACAGGTCAACATGATTTTGGTAACATTGATGACAATGTTCTTTTTGCCTTTCATTTAGGTAGTTATTAAATCACGTTTTCACAGAAATGACCTAGTACGTCCCATTTTCAACTAGATGCTTCTCTTTTATATTATGGGGTAATCCTATTAATAATTGAAATTATTGTCTAAATACAGCCTAAAAGCAGTCTTGCTTCATAATGGAAACAAGAAGCCATCTATTCCGTTAGCCCATTCAGTTACAATGAAAGAAACCTATGACTGAGGATCCATACTAAATCGCGTTAAATATGAACAGTATCAGTGGGAAATTTGTGGAGATTTAAAAGTGATAGGTATATTGCTAGGATTGCAAGGTGGTTTTACAAAGTATTGCTGTTTTTTGTGTCTATGGGATAGTAGGGCAACAAAAGACCATTACAGTAAGAAAGATTTGCCTCGTAGAACTTCTTTTGAACCTGGTACTTCAAACAAAAAAATATGCCCCCCCTTGTTAATCCACAAAAGGTGTTTCTTCCGCCTCTATATATTAAGCTTGGATTAATGAAAAACTTTGTAAAAGCCATGGACAAAGAAGGTGATGGTTTCAAGTACCTACAAGAAATATTTCCACAATTAAGTGAAAGAAAGAAAGCATGTCTATTGGACCTTAAATAAGGAATCTTCTAGATGATTTGCATTTTCAAGAAAAATTAAATGAAAAGGAATTGGCAGCTTGGAAGTGTTTTATAAGTGTAGTGAGAGGATTTCTGGGCAACAGGAAAGATGAAAACTATAAAAACCTCATAGATGATCTCGTCAATGCCTATGGAATACTAGGATGTCGGATGTCTTTGAAAATGCATTTTTTGCACTCACATTTGGATTTTTTTCCGGAAAATTTGGGCGACTACTGCTGGTTTTTAAAAAGAGATGATGCTACAGAACACAAAAGGAAAAAGTGAGTTTCTGTCGTATTGTTGTTGCATATGCTATCTCATGTAATATAGTTTTATTCACATAATCCTCTGTAATATCTATACATTTTTGCTTAAAATTGACACATTTCACATCTGTTCATATTAAATAAATATTAGATTGTGAAAATACGTTCTCTCATTTTTTTCCACCACCTGCCTCCTGTAACAAAAAAACTGTACGTGCTACTGTAATAAGCTTATCATTTTCGGATTTAGGACGACAAAATACTATTTTTATATATACACCTATTTTTGTCAATGTTATTTCACAAAAGTTTAAAGTCGACCTGTGTAATTCTTTCTTGAAAATATTCATTACACGATTTTTAGTATAATGTATACCTATACTTACAATAATCAAATGTTGCACATCATTTAACATTGTAACAGATAAATGTTACATATAATTTATTTCAATTCATTTCAATAGCATACTAATCAAAATAAACAAATAATTTTATTGTAAAAATAGTCCTTCACTTATAAAATGTTAACTATCTCCAAAAATACAAATTTTGAAGACTAAAAATAGATGTAAGAGGAAGTAAAATACAGGGTAATCCATTTGGGATAGATGAGAAAATGTGGTTTCAAAATGGTCAAATTGATATTTCAGAAAAAAAACACCCTGTATACAGGAAACTAAGATTTTTTTATGCAATGCATAAGTTAGTAACACTAAAATTTTGTTTTCCTAATGTATCAAGGCTACCACGACTGATTTAATTATCAGGTGTTTTCTTAGAAAATACATTTTTCGGTAATAGCTTGGCAACACCGCATACGAAACAAAAAAACTTGATATATTCGGATAGCCTGATGTATTCGGTCGATTTAAAAGTACTGAGCCTTGCTGATATGTTCAAATATGATTATTTATTTTATAAACGAAGAAATTTAATTTAAAATGTAAGCGCCATCCGACTCTATAACTTGTCGCCAACGAGTAGGCAGACTACGGATACTACGCTCCTAGAACTGATGCGGTTGTGAAGCGAAAAAGTTGTGTATGACTATTTGTAGATGGCGACCATCGTCAATTTATTTATTTATTAAATATTTGCTGAGGGCACAGAACAAATGATAGTCAGTGGGGGAAAGCTCTGGGGCAGAACCTCAAAACCTAATTGCAAAAGTTCAAGGCGTGTCTGTTGTAACATATGGGGGAAGCGCATTATCCTGTAGTAGTACCTATAACTTTTTGACCATCCGCGGCCGCAGAAGATTGAGCTGGGCGGCGAAATTGCGGGATTGAGCACAATAGACAGCGGCGGTGACGGTCCAAGAGTTCCCACTGATACACGCCGCGAAGGCCCCACCAAAATGACCTTCACCTTTCTCGGGTTGACGTCAGGTTTAGTTACCGATTGTCCTGGAGCATCTGCGTCTACCCACTGGCGCTTACGGCTGTGATTTACATAAAGCAGCCTCTTTTCATCCCCAGGTCAACCAGTCAAAAGAACGACTGCGGGAGAGAATTTGTGTGCAAATGTTAGACCGATGCTGGCAATCGACTTCGGTTAATAAACGTGATATCCACTTGGCCAATTTTTGGACTTTAGCTAGTAGTTGTATCCATATACTACCGTGACCTGGCTACAGCCGAGCTCTCATGCCATCTCTCGTTATGGTTCAATACGATATCTAGTTGAGGTGCCCCACCAGATCGTCGTCGACGATGCGCCAGATCAGAAGCGTGCGAACCATCTTTTGCATGTTGCTAAACTAGGAACGTTGTCGCCATACGCATCCACTAGATTTCGGTGTACTTCGGTTGTATTCACCACCCAAATGAAATTCATATAACAAAACATATCAAGTCTCATTTGAATTTTCACTCATTTTCACGTTGCACATTACAGTTCCACTCTGAGATTTAATAATGTTGACGCACTTAAGTGCACACTTTATATAACCTGTGCCCCACCACTCTCCAAACTTGTCTAGAAAATTATAAGCACTTCCAAGGGAACGGCTCAATACTAATGAATCAACCGGATAACAATATACGGGTTATCCTATTTAAAACATCAAAGTGCCTCATACAAAACATCCTGTGCCTTGCAACTTTTGTAAAAAACATTTTTTAGTATTTCGTATATTAAAGGCGCTACTTTGTCGCACTAATGGGCCACCCTACATGTGGTTTGAGGTCAAAGGACTACTAATTACTAACATGGGTTCGAATCAAAGGTCTACCAAACTACGAACTATTCTCATCTTCAAGGGAAGTCTCTCCACTGGAATATGATATCTTTGGCAAATCTATTTGCATCAACATTATATCTATTATACTGTGTGTGTTAAACCGACACCGGCCAGTTATGAAAAAGGACAAACAGAAGTGAGACGACAGATAAGAAGCAACCACCTGTGCTTGGCGTTAGGAACGAGAGGTGTAGCATTTGTCCTTTTTTACAACCTGGCCGATGTCAGCTTTGCACAAACTGTATAGTTAAACAAACTAATGCAGCTGCAAAAACTCCAAAATAGAGGAACGAGAATAATTTTGAGATGTAATTATTATACCCCTGTACTATTAGTGCTGCATACTTTACGATGGCTCTCTGTGCAACAACAATTATATTATTGCAAGAAATGCAAGATTAGTATATAAACTATTGCTCAATTTAACATCTTTATATCTTGGAGTGGGTACTGGAACCTTCGGCGTAGAAACAAAAAACTGGACGTTTTCCACGAAACACGAACTACTATACTTTTATCAAGCGCGTTTCGCCAACCAAGTTGGCATCTTCGGGGAGAATATTAAAACAGTTTTAATCTTCTCCTGAAGATGCCAACTTGGTTGGCGAAACGCGCGTCAGAAAAGTATAGTAGTTCGGTGTTTCGTGGAAAACGGCCAGTTTTTTTTTTTATCTTTATATCTATATTTATTTATTTATCTATTTATTTATTCACCAAATCAAGTTACACAAGAGCCATAAAACTCTTCGCAACTCCCACAGAGATAAACAATATTATCTGTTGGTGGGACTGGTACAATAAAAAAAAATTAAAACTAAAATAATACTAAATTTGTTGTACAAATATAATTTATAAAATATAAATTAGTAACTTAGTGTGCACGGCACTATTCTTCGTTGTATATGTATTTCACATGAAAGTTTCTATTCTAATTTTATTAATTAGATAACAGAAGATATAATCCATTCTTTTATTTTTATTTTTAGTTCTAATGTTTTTGATACTATTTGGTAGTTTATTGAAGAGCTCGATTGCTACTATGGAACTATTCTTAACACTAATAGTCTTTTCTCTTTTTGGTAATCGTAAACCTTTGTTTCTCGTAACACCTTCATAGATCAGGAACATGGATCTGAGACTATCATATCTCATAATGATAATTGAGAGCTTCCAAATTGAAAAGTTGCGTGATATTCAATGGATTTTCAGTCATGAAATGGTTTTTTTTAATAATTTTTAATAGCCTCTTTTGAAGATTAATGATAAGGTTTAGGGTACTCGAATAAGCATATAATAAGCTCCGCCCCTTTCCCCCCACCCAGGGCCACTCAGCCAATCAGGGCTCAGTTCTGTGGTGGGAGATTTGAAATTCTATGGCGGGAAATTTGAAATTCTGGTAATAAATTTGAATATTGTAGGGGAAATTTGTACGGTTAATGGCGATGGTAGAAAAGACCTCACATAACAGTAGATGCCATATTCTAAAAAACAGCTTTTATTAAGAATAGTATCTCGCCATTTTTAAATAAAACTTACCAAAGCAGATAAAAAATATTAGAATAAACTAATAAACGAATATTCCAATAAGCACATAATAATATAATCTAATACCTTTAATTATAATATCCATCATTATGATACACGTGCCAACAATAACATATACCATTGCTAATACTAATTACAAAAATAGTATAAATTTTTCAAAGGTTCGGTTTCGATTAGTTCAATAAACTGCCAATAATGATTAAGTCAAGTACTTCACTTCATATCTTTAAATGTAAATTATTAGATTATACCAAAAGTGTCATATAATTGTTATTGTTTATACTCATATATCTAATGTTTGTTATACACATATTTGTTTATATTAACATTTTTTTATTATTTATATTTATGATGTATTTCTGTTATATCTGTATATTAGATGCTATCTATTTCAATAAAGCCTGTTGTTTATATGTGCAATAGAACCAGGAAACATTTTTTTTTTAATGTTAAAATATGGAAATCATTTGTGATTGAGTAGGTGCAAATTCTGTTCATCGAAAATATAAGGAAGGCTAGCAAGTATTAGAAGCGGGGTCACACTATAAAATGTGGTAAGGATAGTGAAAAAGGGCGAGATTGCTACAATTAGTTTTTACAGTTCTCTAATTACAATCGTCTTATTTAAAAGGAAAACCGTACGAAATTATCGGAGCTGACAAAAAATGAAAAGTTTTAAATTGTGTGTGTTTATGTAAAGTGGGCCTTGGGGAACAACGTAAACACACTATGGCTATCCCTTTCTACTCGTTCCAATAAGTTAACATATAAAACATAGCTTAAAAACAATATAACATAAAAAAAAAAACAAATTATTTGTATTAAGCATGTGCGAGATCTAGAAAATCTCGAGATCCTGATCCTCGAGACGAGAAACAAAAATCGAGACGACACGAGACTCTCGGTCAGTCGAGATTTCTCGAGATTCCGAGACTTCTTGAGATTTCGAGATTACTTGAGATCTCGAGAATTCTCGGGATTCCGAGATTTCTTGAGATCTCGAGATTACTTGAGATCCCGAGATTTCTCGAAATTCCGAGATTTCTTGATATCTCAATATTTTTTTAGATTCCGACATTTCTTGAAATCTTAAGATTTTTAAAAATACCTAGATAACTCATCCCAAAAGTTCATTTACTATTTGAAATTTCCCGGAGAATATTCAAAATATGAAACTTTTGACTCGGATTTAGAAATTCCCGAGACTTTTGAGAATTCTAAATCCGACTGAGACTAATATCCTTGCGTACTCGTCTTGCCTACTGGAAAAAAATGTTCTCGTCTCGTCTCGAAAATTCGAAACTTCTTGGGCAACTTCTTTCACTTTTAAAACGATTCTCAGTTCTCTCTCAGTCTCCCAACGTACAGTGACTAATTTGTATACATATGTATATGTGTACATGTATAATAGTCTAATATCCTTAACAACCTCGAAATAGTAAACTATGTAGAGTTAATCTAACCTACACTGGATGTTATTAAACAGTAATATGTATGTTTAATTTGCTGATGTTTTAAAATGCTACACTTTCATTTTTGGGGCAACTTCTCGATTCTCCTTGCTTTTAACTTGTGAACATTTTCACCCCACAAAGCCTTTGTTTGACTTTGGGAATTGATGAATATACGCGTTTAAATTATTTTCTGTCACACTGCCATTTATTACATGACGATCTCTGTCGAACTTTTAGAATGCGGAAAAAATATTTCAACATCCATAACTAGGGCTCCGAAAGTGTGCTGTAACGCAGGGCCGGACTCGTAATCCGTCATGTTATTGACGGAAGATGACATATGAGAGATCAAAAAGACAGGAGTAAAAATGTGTTAATAATGTATGTACACTCGAACCCCTCTTAATTCACCTTCACTTAATTCACATCCTCCCTTATTTCACCACGTTTCCCCTATTATGTCGCGAAACAGTCCCGGTTAAGTCGCCGCCTGTAAAAGTTTTAGAACTACGTTTAGAAATTGGATTCACGCATGAATACAATTTTTATTGAAAAAAAATGATTGTGTAATACATTAAATATGGACACCTAACCTTTAAAATAGGTTAGGTGTCTTTTAAAAATATTTAACCTTTAAAATATTCATACAAGTGGAAAATTGAAATTTGTCACACACGACTGGGTATACTTACGTTTATTTTTTTGTTCACTTAGCTCATTTTTCGTTATAACAAGTGCTGTGGTATATCTCTAATATTTCTTTTTGCAGCTAAAACACGAAAAAGTTGACATTACGACTGCGACTTAAGCGAGACTAAATTTCGCTACTTAAGCGAGGTGATGATGCACTGATTTGGTGAATTAAGAGGGGTTCGAAGTGTACATACTTATTGTTTGTGTTATTCAGAAACACCAACTGTTCTCATTGCTCGAGCGTACATTGCCACGACCAGTAGTCTTTTTGCATTTCTTCTCTAAAACGTCTCTAAAAACGTCTAAAGTGAATATTGTCGTCCACGTTCCACTTAAAGACTACATGCGCAAAATGTTATGCACAAATCAAACCAAAATTCCTCTTTTGAAACAGTGCTAGGTATATTTTTTGATGGATTTGAATCTAAATGTATTTTACAGTCGCAGCGATCACGATTGCAAAGAATACATAAAATATGTGATCCGTCTATTGTAAAATCCTTGTAATTTTCAATCATCTTTTTAAGTCTATTCTCAAATGGTAATGACTGTGCCATTATTGAAGAAATCCGTGCAAAATCAGGTAATATGTAAATACCGCATTACCGCGAACGAGCTAGTCACTCGCAACAAAAAATTGTTGTCAATTCGGTGGTCGACCCGTTTACACCGCCGGCAGGTCGCTATCGGAATAGCTCGCCATCTTATAGAGAAAGCGTATTACGGCGTCCCGGGTTCCCGCAAAGACTTCTTCAGGATAACATTCTACGCACGGACAGTGGCGTGGGTATACAGGCGCAAGAAATATGCGCTTAAAAAATACTGTTTATACTGTAATTATCATTGAGTTGTATAGTGCCGGCTCTGCGTGACAGCATACTTTTCCTGGACCTTATCCATAACATATCTTTACGTTAATAAAAGAGGATCTGACGTTGATGTCAAATGCTTACTACTTTGACCGCGAGATGTACTAGCCCATGTCAGATCCCAATAACATATGCATTTTTCCAAATGGCAATCTTAGTTTTAGGACAAGCAAAACTTTTAATCAAGAATTTTTTTGCTACAAGACGAAATAAAAAAGTTTTTCATTTGTTCAAAGTGTAAAAACAAACAAGAAGTAAAAAAAATAAAAAGGATGACTTTTTAAGAATTCATAATGATCACTAGTAGTTTCTATTTGGTTTTTATTTAGTAGTAAACCATTACATATTATTATGTATTTATTTATACTTCTTATTTTGCTAATTAAATTTAATAATCTCTTTATTTACCTCTAGTTTATTTGAATCCTAATTATTAGTTGCCTATCTAAATGTTTGTTATACATATATTGATTATATTAGACTAAAAAGCTTTTGTTTTTTAAAATGGACCAAAATGGTTTTTATATCGAAACATAGACTTGTAAAATATAGAAAAGACAAATTAGAACACCTACTTGTTTCTGTATTATTCCAATCTCCTCTGAAGGCAGGGTATTTTGGGCTACTCGGAGTGTCTGAACCTCCATCACTACCAAATCCACTAGCACTTTGAGCAAATCGTTCCTTTGCTTTTAAGGCCCTTGCACGTTCATTTTTCAAACGTTCATCGTCTTTTAGAAGATTCACTAGTTGTTTCGCCTTCTCCCTAACATTCTGTCCTTGATCTTTACCTTAAAAATAATAACTAATTCTTTTCATATCAATTGCACACTAATTTAAAATCCAAATCGGATCTTATTGACAGTTATTTATATAGTATGTGTACAGCCGACATCAGCCGGTTGTAAAAAATGACAAATTCTAGACCTCTCATTCAAACGAGTAGCGTAGCATGGTGAGAGGGCCGGTCTTATTTTCTCACTACTTACGAAGCATAATATGAGGTTGCTTCTTATCTGTCATCTCAATTCTGTTTGTCCTTAATAACTGGCCGATGTCTGATGTACACATAGTGTATATGAATGAATGAATGAAAGGAGAAGTGGCAGGGAAAACCCATGCACTTAGGGCGCCTAACAGGCCCATTGTGCACCCACATTCCATGAGTATTCACCCAGGTATGCCGACCTTTCTTGCAAAGGCGCATATTTTCTGGGGTGAATACTTCTGAATATACACTATACAATATTAATTTAATTTACCTTTACACATAAACGGTTTACAAATCTGGAACATGCCCCTATTAAAAATGATTATTAAATGTGTATAAAATTTAGCAAATATTTATAATTGCTAAAATCATAATACTGAAACTTTCAAGTTTCAATAGCAACAGCTAGAAAATTGATATGTTTTTGGTATGAGAATTAGGCATTTGAAACTTCATTGGCATTGCTCCTAGAAGGCGCTTGTTGCACCCTATTACATCGAATATATCAAATCATTTTTTTTCTGTTAAAAATCTGAGGACATCAAATTTTACAGGTACTCTTGTTGAATTTAATTATCTCTATCGGTTTTTAGTTATTTACATAGTTATAGTTATTAAAATGGTTCAATATATTATTTTGCTTGTGAAATTTTAAAATGCAAAGTTGGCTTTTTATAGTCGCTGAAATTATTACTATGTTAGTCATCAGGTTATGTTCATGTGACATTATAAAAACATAATGTGTAGTTAGGCTATATCGAAAAATTAAACTGAAATACCAACAGTGTTCCTTACTGTATTCTGTCTATACAGGGTTAGTACAAAGTCCCGGAACAGTCGAATAACTTTCTTATTAGAGACGTAATTTTTTTAAACTTGGTATGATATATACAGGGTGGTCATCTCCTTGTAGGTGACTTTTTTATTAGCAGAGCCACACAATGGTTAAGTGAATTATCTGGAAAAAACGGAAATTTGTTGTTTTCTTTAATTGTAAACCATTTTCAAACAGGTAAGCATAAGCAGAAATATGTAAAAAATTGAATTGATCCAGGTTTTTTTTTTACGTAGAATTCAGTAAAACTATTGTTAATATAATTGCTGATACGATTTCCAATAAACAACATAACCTTACCTTTTTGTAATGGAAACCATGGTCGGTTATGGGCTTATAGTTTTTTTTTCGGACTTCAGAGATATAAGCATTTGTACATATATCTTTTTTCTTCACACTGAAAATTATGAAATAAATGTTTTCTTTTTTATATTATTTTATAACTTTGTTTTTTATATTTTTTTCTAACTGGTCGGTTTCTTCACTTCATAAAAAAAAATCACGTCGGTTTCTAACTTTGAAAAGTCTTTTATCTGGTTGTCGCCTCTCCGGACATCTGTCAAAATACATATTACTGGCTGCTCGGTCATTGTTTCTCTCACTGGAAAATAACAAATGATATGTCTGCTTTTTTCTTCATTGTTGTTTTGTTGTTCTTTTTTCTTCATTTCATAATTTTCAGCGAAAAGAACAAAGATAGGCATATAAATCCTTATATGGCAAAAGTCGGAAAAAAAAAATTTTTTTACCCCCCCCCCCCCCCCCCCCCCCTAAGGATCATAACTGACCATGGTTTCCAAAAAAAAAAAAGTAAGGTTATGTTGTTTCTTGGAAACTGTGTCAGCAATAGCATTAACAATAATTTTACTGAATTCTACGTAAAAAATTCTATGGTTATAAATTTTTACGTATTTCATATCTTACCTGGTTTGAAATGGTTTACCAACGACAACAATAAATTGTTTTTTTTTTTTTTTGTAAGTAATCTGAAAACATTAAACTATTTAACCCACATTGTAGCTCTTCTGATAAAAAAGTTACCCATACAAGGAGATAGAAATGGCCACCCTTTATACTCAAAAAATAACAAATCCAATTATATTTTAAAAAATTTTTAGACATCCGGTTTCATAGGAAATGCTTGCAATATATTTTACACAGTATTTGGTACTTGCCAAATATGAGTTAGTAAGTTAGTTGTGTGTACTTCAAACGCATTATTCGTTTTTTTTTAAATCTTTGCAACATCACAGAAAAATAAAGACTAACTTACCCACAAAAGTAATATTATAATTCTGTTAGTCTTGTGTGTCTTTACACACACCATTTCTCAAATTATTAAGTGATTCCGTTATTGAGATAAAAAATTAAAAATGTATTTTTGGCATGCCTTGTATGTGCGAATAACTTTGCAGGTAGGGCTCTAATCAAAAGGTTCATATGAAAACCTCCTTTAAAATCACCTGGTCAACACACTCTTTAAAAATTTTAACATAATTATGGGACACCCTGTACATCCATAACAAATTTTAAAAAAATACATCTCAAATAACAAAGTTATTTAACCATTCCAGAACTTTGTACTAACCCTATATAAAGTTTGATAATGAATTTGTTTGTCAAAGTTTTGTGTAAAGTTCAGTTTCACTTAAAATAAATAAACTAATGGCACCATATACTGATCTTGGAAAATGGATAAAATGGATCCTGGTCAATTTGGCTGAAAATGAAAATTGTTGTTCCTAAGAATGTCCTTAAGCAATATTTCAATAGGCACGAGGCCCAAAAATCGTTAAATTTATGGGTTATCGAGGTAACAATCTATTTTTCTACAACCGTTCTTAAAATACTACCTTCACATACACTTCACAGTTTCTAAAATTTCATTTTGTCGCCCTAGTACATAAAGAAAATTACAATAGGACTTATTCACATTGAATATGGTGCTCTTAACAGATAGGAAAACAGTGACCAAAGCAGTTCTCATGGGACAGAGGGAGTGCGAAAGTTTCAGTAGAAAAGTAAAAATATAAAAATCGCGATTGCATTTTGGGACACCCTTTGAATAACATCAGTAGTCTTATGACTTCTGATACTGAACTTCTACAAATAATGAGTTATTCAAAAAAAAAACGTCATCAAATCTGGCTATGAACGAGCGAGATGGACATAGTGGTTATGTTGAAGCGAAAGTTGGTTGTAAAACTTTTGAAGTGGCTGCCACAATTGTAAAATAAATAATGGAATTAATGTTTAATGAAGAACAGAGGCGTGTTTCACTTGAAATTTATTTTAGAAATGCCAGGAGAATAAATGGAAACAAGATAGATTCGATGAGAGATGCATATGACAATTTCAGGCAATTATTTTCCTGGACGCAGTCATTAATTTCGACCTTTTTAGCCAGTCAGTAGAATGTTTTCTAAATTGTATCGGCAAACTGGAAGCATCAATGAGAAACGAGGAGGTGGCAGACACAGAGTAAGGACATAAGAAAATGTTGAAATGGTTAGGCAAGTGATAACGGACAATCCAAGAAAATCAATAACCCATCTGAACCAACAAGTGAATCTGCCCTATGCAACATGTCAACGAATTTCGAAAGATGCTTGAAGCTCCATTCATATCATCTGCAATCCACACATGAAATTCTCAGAGCGGAGGAACCTCTAAGACTATAGTTCTGCCAATGGTTTATTAACCATTTTAACAATAACGATCATGTCTTCGAAAAATATTTTTTACTGATGAGGCTTAGTTCCATCTTTCATATTATGTTAACTCTCAGATTATGAGACTTGGAGTGCAGACAATCCTCACTTTCATATTGAAACTCCCATTACACCCACAAACAATTGGAGTGTGGGCAGCTGTGAGCAAATGGAGGATTATTGGACCTTTTATCTGAATGGAACACTGAATGCAGAGAAGTAGCGTTTAGAAACCTTAACACCTTTTGTACAAACATCGTATGATGACGAATTGCAAGAAGGTTATATATATGGAGTTTGTGCGCATACTACTAGGGTAACAATTAATTGTATAGGCGAATTTTTTTAAGATCATATAATTAGTTTGAACACGCAGACCATATTCTTCCCTAGATTTCCTTTTCTAGATCATCCCCTTTTTTCCTGTGGCCTTATCTAAAAAATTCAATTTTTGAAACTCCCATTGCCGATATGGAAGACCTTCAGTAACACATTGTCAATAAAATTGAAGAAATTAAAGGTGCACATTGGGTACTCCAGCATTTTGTTGATTCTGTTAAAATAAGAGCTCAAGTGTGCTTAAATATGGGCGTTCGCCATTTTCTTTATAGTCTTATTTTTCGAAAATATATATTTTTTAATGTTATTATTTCTATTTTTTTTTATATACTGGATAAAACTACTCATCACATAATGTGACAGCCTTGACAATTCAATAAGGCTATAAACTTAATATTGAGATTTAATGACTCGTTGTTGACATATTGTTATCTCGATAACTCAAAATATTACTATTTTCGGGCCTCATGTCCACTGAGACATTTTATGAGGGCTGAGGAACAAGATAAGTATTTAAGTTTCAGCCAATTTGACTGGGATCCATATTCCATAAGATTAGTGCATGGTCCTGGTAAATGCCTTTTAATTGTGTACCTAGTCCTGTATTTACATTTTGGAAAAACTAAAATAACATTGCGACCGTCGTCTTGTTGACTGTACTAACTGGATTAAGTATTCGGAACTAAGTGATTGAAAAATAAATAGACATGCTTACCTTCTTCTAAGTATTGAAAGTCTTTTAATGTCTGAATTGCAAATATGTTTTCTTTACATTGTTGTCCAACTTTTTCGGACCCCGTCTTAATTAAATACTCTAATAAAACTAAAGCCTTATATACATGTCTCCAGTTTCTTCCATGATCGTTTAATCGTTTCCAAACCATCTGCATTATTTCACTGAATGCCACTACGTTGTAAGTCAAATCGGCTATTTCAGCCATTATGGTGCTGCTAGGGCCCCATGGATCATTGGAAGTGGCTTCTCGTACCTTCTTCTGTGCATCTGAATAATTGTGAGCAAAATTCTTTAAGTTTCTTCTAATACCTGCCACATTCACTTGCATATCGTTGTGAACCTCGTCTCATCTAAAATACAATATATATTTAATAGGTATATTAAAATTGTAACTGGAAGATGTACAGTGTGTTCAATTTTCGGCACTTTTGCTGGATAACTCAGTTGTCTTTAAAGATAGAGAGTTGAGGTTTGCACATTCCCTCCTAGTCTTTTTATGAAACAAAAGATGCAGTTACCAGAATTTTCACAGCCCTTTTAGTTTTTAAGATACAGTGTGAAACTGAAAATTTCCAGTTTTTGGATACCCGTTCTAGCTCACTCTTCTTTTATATTATTGAGAATGTAAAAAAATGGACTTCGATACAATTTTTTATGTAGAATCCAATGCAAATACTGTAAACAGCTAATGCAATTTTGACAATTCAAACAAAAACTCTTAACTTAGTTTCACAAAAAAAAAAAAAAGACAGGAATGTGCAAATCGCAACTCTCTATCTTTAAAGACAACCGAGTTATCCCGCAAAAGTGCCGAAAATTGGACACACTATGTTACAAACATGTTATAAACTGCTCGTCAAAATTAGTGTGACACTTTTTAGATTTGCGCCATTTCGCTGCCTCAGAATTCCAAAGTTACACACAAATAATTTTGAGATATGTATGTAAATGCATGTAATGTTTTTGGTGGCAGAAGAACACGGTATAAGAAGAACAATCGTATGCTTCTTTGAAGCTTTTATCCTTGAAGCCGTTGTTAGACTGAATAGCGATGTTACCAAAGACTTTAAGTTGTGCATATTGCCATGTGATATGTATAAGTCCAAAACCGGTAAAACTGTAACATTGAACCTTATAATTCTGAGGCAGCGATTTGCGTTCTATTCGAGTTAAAGACTTGCGGTTTTTAATTTTCGGTAGCCTATAGAGTTCATCTGAATGCCCCAAGACGCTACTTTGTGACAAACGGTTCGCCGTCCACCCCAAAAACCAACCCCATGTCGAAATTTGAATTCACAAGATTTTGACGGCAATTCAGAGACTTATAGTCGGAGAGCTAGTGACGCACGTTTCATGAAGTGTTTGATGCACCTTGAAATTTTGTGAAATAGTATCTACTGGATAGATGAGCAGGTAAACATGTGTTGGCTTGACCTACCTGGGGACACCAGGTACTGCGCATAAGGAAAGGTGTAAAAAAATATGGGCCAAAAAAGTGTTGGATTCAGAGGCCAACAAACACTAATCGAAATTTAAGATAATTTAAAACATAAAAATAAATAAGGCAGACACTTTTGAGGTAAAAAAACACCCCAAAGTTATTTTTTTAAAAATACAAAATGAAGTGTTTGATTCACGCTGAAATTTTAACAACGTCTTAATTACATATAATAAAAAATAATTACAAAAAGTCGGACACTTTTTCTTGGGTTTAATTATCGGCAAACATGAAAATAAATGTTGCTTATAATAGAAAGAGATAGACAGGCGTGGTCGTAGACATGAGTGAGAGCACTGATCACCGGCGAGCTACGGTCTTTCACTGCGCTCTCATTGGCTGTTGGTCACGTGTTCTTGTACAGCTGTATCTACTATACATTTTAAATTCATATTTTGGAGTAAATTTAAAAAAAATGTTTATTTGGATCATAACGTATTTGTAAACTTCTAATATCTCAAGATAGTAGACTCGTACAATAATAAAAGTAAATTATAATGAAAAAATGTAATTCATAGTTTATTGGATTTAAAAAAAATGACTGCTTAAGGTTATCATTAAAAATCTCATGATTATTATTGATGAGAAATTTTATTAATTCATTATTATTATTATAAAAAATATAGGTTAGGTATACGTATACTTGATTAAAATTTAAGTGTATTATTAATTTTTGACGTCATCGCTGTCCTCTGATTCTTCTCCTGTAGAATCGTCGCTTAAAAAGAAAATGAGGATATTAAAACAAGTGGTTACAACAACGCAGTACACAACTAGTAGAGTAAACTGGCTCCGAAATATGAATTGAAAATGTATAGCCGGTACAGCTGTACAAATAACACGAGACCAACAGCCAATGAGAGCGCATAGAAAGACCTTGCCGATGCTATGCCGATGATCAGTGCTCTCACTCATGTCTACGACCATGAGCTGCCTATCTCTTTCTATTATAAGCAACATTCATTTTCATGTTTGCCGATAATTAAACCCAGAAAAACTATAGAGTAACTAAGACGCTGTTAAAATTTCAGCGTAAATCAAACACTTCATTTTGTATTTTTTTTTAAAATAACTGGGGTGTTTTTTTTTACCTGTTAACCCCTCAAAAGTGTCTGCCTTATTTATTTTTGTGTTTTAAATTGTCTTAAATTTCGATTAGTGTTTGTTGGCCTCTGAATCAAACACTTTTTTTGGCCCATATTTTTTACACCTTTCCTTATGCGCAGTACCTGGTGTCCCCAGGTAGGTCAAGCCAACACATGTTTACCTGCTCATCTATCCAGTAGATACTATTTCACCAAATTTCAAGGTGCATCAAACACTTCATGAAACGTGCGTCACTAGCTCTTGGATTATTACGGGATGGACCAAGAAGGACGCTGTCGGGTAAAAACTCCATCTCGGCACACATGAAAACCTCGATAAGTTCTGTGTATTTAGTCGCTGTCCCATTTCTTCAACCCATTTCCAAACCCCATAAGCCACCCCTTTGCATTTACGCAGGGTTTTACGTGGTTTGACCTCTGTTGGTCGAATACGTTGATCTTAAACTGCCTAATAAATTGGTGTGGGGTGCCACAACTCTCTTATTCCGCCACTGTAGGGGGCTGCGTGGGATGTCGTTTTATCTCGAATTCGTGTCATGACTTTACTTGAAGGCTCTCGAAGTTGATGGAACACACACCAGACGGCCGATTGAGCGCTAAAAGCGATATTCCTTCCTATCCTACCCCCTTGAAAAAAGCCGCGCTAAGGGGTTGTAAGCAGGTCTCGATGCGTGGGGTGACTCTGAAAGCCTTCCTGAGGATGCTTCAACCGTTTTCAGCCCATTTCGAATCGTTTATCTCCTTTTTTGGTCTCATCGTCCTCTTTTTTGACTCCCTCCAAAAAATGTTTGAGTGAATCGCGAAATTCGCGAGATATGCTTGGCCCAGCCAAAAACTTTTGGAGGTGGTCAAAACAGAGGGTGGTGGGACGCAAAAGAGGATTTGAAGAAGACGGACCAAAACGAGTTCATCACCTCAGAAAAGCTTTCTGAGTCACCCCGCATCAAGACTGCTTACACACCCTTAGGGCGGCAAATTTTCAGCAGGTGGGTTGGAGTTGGAATATCACTTTTGGCACTCAATCGGCCGTCCTCAGTGTGTTCCGTCAACTTCCGTCAAATTCGAGACAAAACGACATTCCACGCAGCCTTCTACAGGGGCGGAACCAGAGGGTGAGTGGGGGTTGGTGTGGGTGTGGCCTGGAGGGGCACTTGAATTGTCAAAATTTTTGGCAGCATTAGGATCAATGAATTCGCCCAACAGGAGGTCAAACTACGCAAAACCAAAGGGGTGGAAATGGGTTGAAGAGATGGGACAGCGACCAAATATACAGAACTTATTGTGGAGATCTTAATATGTGCCGGGATGGAGTTTTTATCCGACAACGTCCTTCTTTCAACAACCATCTTGTAGATCTCTGAAATTGGCGTCAAAATCTTGCGAATTCAAATTTCGACATAGGGTTGTTTTTTGGGGTGTGGACGGCGAACCGTTTAAGTCACATTGTAGCGACTTTGGGGCATTAAAACCAACCCTATAGGCTACCGAAAATTAAAAACCGCATGTCTCTATTTCGAATAGAAGCAAATGGCGCTAATCTAAAAAAATGTTACGCTAATTTTGACGAGCACTTTAATTCAAAATATTATAGATAATAGAGTAGGTACTAAAAGTTAAAATAATACCCTATATTTCAGGCGTTTGATGCCAAATTTTGAGTTTATGAAAAATATTCTTGGACATATTTTGTTTTTGCGGCTTTACTGAATAAATAAATAATGTATGCTTTTTTAAATTAGGTACCGAAAAAAATAATTTACTGACAATAATAATGTCTTTATTCAAAAATAATAATACCGTAGATTATCCGAACTAATTGGGACCAGGTTTGTTTTGGTTTTAACTGAAAATGAATGCAAAATGATTCAAATTAATTGATCGTTTTATTACGATCTAATGTCAATATGTAGTGGAAGAAATTTACTATAGAGTAATTCCGAACCGGTTCTTAGTCGCAATCAAATCAAGCCTATTATCACGTTTCAATTTACTATTAGTTACCTATGAATCTATATACAGGGTGGGGAAAAAGTATGGAAACACCTAGAAATTCCCTGAAATTGATTACAAAATGAAAAATCAAGATCGTACGCTATGCTAACTTTTAACGAAGAGTCCAATGGTGACCTTGGATTTGACTTTGAACCTGAATGTTAAGGTAATTTGAAGATCAACTCTGTTTTTTGCAATGGCAACCCACATATCTGATGCTACAATCGAAAAGAGCGGGAAATTTCACGTTCAGATATGTATTCAGATCTGAGCTCAAGGTGACCTCTGTGGGTTGGACAGAGGTCAAACTACTGTAATATGGAACCTCGTGGGAATAAAATCCAAGGTCACCATTGGACTCCTCGTTGAAAGTTACCACAGAGTACGACCTTGATTTTTAACGTTTTAACCAATTTCGCGGAATTCCTACGAGTTCCATATTACAGTAGTTTGACCTCTGTCCAATCCTTAGAGATCACCTTGAACTCAAGATCTGAATACATATCTGAACGTGAAATTTCCTGGTCCTTTCGATTGTAGATAGCATCAAAAATGTGGGTTGCCATTACAAAAAACAAAGTTGACCTTCAAATGACCTTGATATTGAGGTTTAAGGTCAAATCAAATCCAAGATCACCATTGGACTCCTCGTTGAAAGTTACCATAGGGTACGACCTTGATTTTTCGTTTTGTAACCAATTTCGCGGAATTCCTAGGTGTTTCCATACTTTTCCCCACAGTGTATATGACAACAGATTTTAGCATTTGATGGTCAATTCTGTACAGCACCTACATACATAATTCATTTTGTAAGATAAAAAAAAACGTCCTCAAAGAGTGCCATCGAATCGTTTCCGTATGTCTGGAATCCCTACTCTTCTACTATCGAATTCTATCTAAATTTAAATGATCTAAAATTTAATTTACAATTTTAAGTATCTAAAAGTCACTTTCAATGACTTTTTATAACCTTGTATAAGCGATAAAGTAGTTGCATGTTTTTTTCTTTTTGTTCCTGCTTTTACCCCTTTTTTATCGTGCTTTATATAAAGCAATTATGTAAATACAAAACTGTAGGGTATATTATTTTTTATGATATAGTTTTCATGTATGTATATAAGGTGTTGCAAAAAAAACGTGATAAAGAAAAAGGGTTTTTTTTTCTTATGGAATACCCTGTATATTGTATCACTAAATAATTGGGCCCCTCTCTAATTACGAATATATATAGTTTGTAATACGAGTACTTATTTTATAAATCTAAGCAAAAAAACGCCTATTGCAATTTTATGTGTAGTATGCTATGGAATCAAGAATGCGCTTGCAATGGTTCGAATATATCACAAAACCTAAAGAAATAAAAAATTGATTTTCTTGCTTTTTAATCCATAACCTAGTAGATGTAACACAGAAAATCAGTTTTAACTATGTTGTTTGTTTCAATACCATTTTGTATAATTTAACAATTCAACATTGTTGTTATTTTAAATATACAGTCATGGACAAAAGTTTGAATACACCAGGCTGTTTAGAATATTTTATTTAAAAACTCAAATACACGTAGTTAGTAGTTGTATCCCAATAAAACTACATGAATGGAAACTATATAAAGAATTGCATGTTTAATTTATAAATTACTGCAATCTTTCAGGCAGTTGTAGAAAAAGTTGATTGTCTACTCAAAAGTCCATAAAACATTGGGTCAAAAGTTTGAATACATTAACTAGTATTTAGCTAATCCTTTTTGTTTGATGACTGCTTGTAATATTCTAGGAGGCATGGAAGACACTAGCTTACGAGTGAACTCCACAGAAATATTATTCCACTGTTCCTTCAGTTTTTCTTTGAGGTCTTAAAAAAGTTGTTGCTAAGCCACATTATGGGGTGGTGCCATATCTTGTTGAAAAACAATTTCTTGCGCTTTCTTTAAAGGTAATTCATCGATTAAATCTTTAATGTCGTAACTTGTCAAGATAAAGAATACAGGTCAGTGAACGGTTAAAAAAAAGGGTCTATATTTTATTCTTTTTTATCCTCCTTTTGTATTTTTTTTTCAAAGTTCTACATATTCATTTGCAACACCTTTCAGCACATCTTTGACATAGTCTCTGATTGAATTCCAATTCAGCCAGTTTTGACAAGTTGACAATAATCTTGCAAGATATTCGAACAATTGCAAGCGCATTCTTGAATTCATTGCACACTACATGTAAAATTGCAATAGGCATTTTTTTGCTTAGATTTTTATAAGTATAATATACTATATATATTCGTAATCAGGGAGATGAGCCCAATTTAGTGATACAATAAACAGAATGTTCCATAAAAAAATTCTTTTTTATTTATCACGCTTTCTGCAACGCCCTATATACATGAAAACTATATCATAAAAAACTTAACACTGTACCCTACAATGTTTGTATTTACCTTTCTTTTTTTATATAAAGCAAGATAAAAATGTTGAAGATTGGAGAGAGGTCCATTTATATACCGTGTGTTAAATCCAACATCGGCCTGTTATGAAAAAGGAGAAACAGAAATGAGACGACAGATAAGAAGCAACCGCATACGCATCGAAGGTAGTGAGGGAATAAGACCGGCCCTCTGACTTGCGCTAGGCGTTAGAACGAGAAGTGTAGTATTTATCGTTTTTCACAACCGACCGATGTTGGCTTTACACAAACTGTATAGTGAACCACCCGGTACACGATGATTGTTTCATCTTGAGCATTCCAGTGTATTCGTAAACGGCTAAGGAAAATTATTGTAATCTGCAAAACGTATTATGTTCCTACCATCTGAGACTAGAATGTGTATTGCATAAAAACGAAACAAAACTGCAGAAACATAATACAAGTTGTTTAACACCATTGGAAAACAATTTGTGGCTGATGGACGCATTCCAATGAAAAAAAACACCATTGGAAAGATCTAATTTAAAATTTATTTGCCAAATGCCGTTTTGTAATAGCTTTATTTCTTAAAAAGATATGACTCAATACGTGTGATTTATACTATATCCTTATGTTGCAAAATATTTAACATTAGGCCATATTTTTCAATAGAGCGGTGAAAAAGATCATAAATCACAAAACAATGTTATATATTATAAATAAATCAAGGTAGAAACAAAATGTAGACAATCTTGCATAGTATCTCATTAGTAGGGTCCGGAAATGCATGGCATAACGCAGGGTCGGCACTATACAACTCTATGATAATTAAAGTATGAACCGTATTTTAAGCGCCTTATAAATTATGTACGCATGTATTTACTTCCCGTGCATACGTACGCCACTGACCGTTCTTGATCATGCGCTGGGACTCAAAAACTGCTTTTAGAAAAACAAATATTGGAAGCATCGCGACTCATCGCAAAACTCATTTATGTGTCAAATCGACTCGATCGCTACATACATATACACGGTGTCAATTTGAAAACGAACAGCATTTAATATTGCCTAAACTAATGACAGTATCAACATTTGGCGAAACACGTCAATTTACATATCAAGGGGACAACTTTTGAGGCATTTGTTGTCGTACTACTTTCAACCCCTGACCCCCAGGGTACCTACCCCTAAAATTTTAAATGGCAACCCCTATTTCTTCTGCCATTTTTGAGTTTCTTGAACAATTCTAGATAAGTCCCATATTTCTTTTTGTCAAAATTGAGGTAGTTAACCTCATGAATGTGTGGAATGTATTTAATTTCTAAATTGAAATGATGCAACTTTTAAAAGTATGATAATGAAATACTCAAATGCTTACCTCTATAATTACTTTATTAATTGTTCAAAATGGGTTCCATTGTTTTCTAAGCATAAGTACAAGCCGATATTCAAACTGTTCGCGGACGTGTTGAAGAGTTTCAGGTAAAATAGCCCTATATTTTTGTACAATTCTTTGCTGCAGTTGTTCAATTGAATCTGGTTGAGTTTTGAATACAACTGATTTCAAGTGACCCCATAGGAAGAAATCGAGAGGTGTCAGATATGATGACCTAGGTGGCCATTCAATGGGTCCTCTCCTACCAATCCACTTCTCCAGATAATGATTATCCAACCACTCTTTTACTGGGCGTACATAAGAGGTGCTCCATCCTGTTGGAAATGCAGCAAATGTCCATCTAGAGCAAGATTTCCATTGGCGTCTCTTTGATTTTCCACCTCATGAATTATAAGAGGCTCTATAGATCTGTCTAATATTTCGGCATAAATTTCACTATTTAGTTCACCACGAGGTTCGAACACGGCCAAAAAATTTAAATTATTTCGTGTTTTGTAGTGGTGAAATATGTAAATAAACGAAAGAATTTGGTACCTAGTTTTTTAACAAATATTTTTAAATGAATGGATGTGACTGACATGACGGGTCAGTGAATGAATAACCCCTTTTAAAAGTTGCATTATGTCAATTTAGAAAATAAATACATTTCACACATTCGTGAGGGTAAGTACTTCAATTTTGAAAAAAAAAATATGGAATTTATCTAGAGTTGTACAAGAAACTCAAAAATGGCAAAAGAAATAGGGGTTGCCATTTAAAATTTTAGGTGTAGGTGCCTTAGGGGTCAGGGGGTTGAACGTAGTACGACAACAAATGCCTCAAAAGTTGTTTCCCTTGATAAGTAAATTGACGTGTTTCGCCAAATTTTGATACTGTCATTAGTTAAAATTAAATGCTGTTCGTTTTCAAATTGACACCGTGTATGTCAATATATATGTTCTAACATAAACAAACGAATGTAAACCGTTCAGATTTTTATCATAATCAGTTCAATATCCGTGCATTATCGGACAAATGCTTTGCTATCGTGTAAATCCCTTTGCTA